>JAGTTL010000390.1:0-50295 GCA_036851935.1 Coregonus suidteri | reverse complement strand
TTTCAATTTAAGTTTAGTTTTTTTCTCCCGGGCAGCCACAGTGGGTCGGTTTGTGGGTCCCATGTTTTTTGGTAGAGGGGGAATTTCCCTTTGAACGCGATAGATGTTTTTTATTGTTAGACGACATGCATAGAGTGGGGACCAGGTTAGATTAGTGGGTAAGGGTTGGTCCCACGGAGTACATTCCGTTATGTAAAGGAGATTACTGTTTTTAGGTAGCAGATGATGGCAGGATAATGACTTGGGAAAAGAGTAATAAATCAAAGAATGGGATGCTAATTGAGGATGGCAGAGGGGGAAGAAATGTATAACCAAGAGAGAAGATGTGAGTTTTTGTGTGTGGGAGTTAATGAAATGGAGCAAGCCCTTTTGTCCTTTTGTTAGATAACCCGGGCCGTGATCAAATAAAACTGGTAAATCTCCACGAATGAAAAGGGAAATTTTTGCATTTTGAATTCCTATCCCAGAAACTCATCATAAAGATGGTTCAAACGAACGGGAGCATTTTCACACCCAAAAACGGTAAGAGACTTTCTTTTTTTGATTTGTCAAATTCTTTTTATCTTGGTAAGGCTTAGCTGTAACAGCTTTAAAATTTCATATTTAAAGGGGGAAGATGATTTGATTGAGTATAAATGAGAGTAAAGATTTAATTTACTTTTGACGAAAAGGGGCTATTATTCTAAACGGGGTTTTGGTCTGAGAAAAGGACAAACCAAAACAGAATAGTAGAGTGGTTTTAAAAAATTGGGTGTAGGCTTTTTATTATTTTAATTGATTTGTGTCCAAAGTAAGAAGATGGGTTATGTCAGCCCCGTGAAGAAGTAGACATTTTTAGATGCGAGGTTCAGCCCCTCAGCGATAAAAAGCTTTGGTAGACGAACTTTAAAAGATGCGATTTTGGTCCCCAGCGATAAAGATTTTGTAGAGAGTAGAAACATCCGGGGTTCAAGTCCTCAGTGATAAAGTTTTTTGGTAGACGAAGAGAAAGATGCGGGGTTTCACGTCCTCGCAAAAAACACTTGGAGAGAACGAGAAAGATGCGAGGTTCCGTCCTCAGCCATACGTCTTGCTAGACGACTAGAAAGGGGCGAGGTTCAAGTCCTCGCGAGGTTGGGGAAAAAAGGTTAAAAAACCCGGGTAAAAGGTTAAAATTAAAATATGCCGTAATTTTTTCGAGGAAGACAATATAGAGGAGAAGTAAAAAATTAAGGAGGTCAACCTTCTGAGGGGTAGAGGCGTAGTAACAAGAGAATAAGGCGGTGAAGTTGCCCCAAACAGGAAGGGAGAGAGAAAGCAATAAGTCATACGACAGAAAGAACCAGAGCAGAGAAAAGAAACCTTTTGTTTTATGCACCAAAAGTCTAAAAAAGCAAAAACAATTTTAATAAACCGGGGGGAAATTTGAGAAGTGTTTAAATTAAAAACTTGCATAAATTTAAAATAAAAAAATTTGGGACCCTATTTTAGGATGGGTCAGGGGTACAGTAAAGAATATTCTAAATAGAGTAGTCAAAAGGGAAAATTACAGATAGCGTCAAAAATGTCAGGACAAATCGTTGTAAGAAACACGAAATGGGTTTTACTTTATATTAAAGAGATAAGAGAGTGTTTTAAGGAGCCCCGTTTTTTTGATTAGTACTAGAATTTTCTAAGGGTTTTTGGGATTTTGGGGGACAAATGTAAAAAGATCCATTTTGTGGGGTAGGTGATTGTAGTGTTTTCATAAAAAATAATTGGAATAAAAAATTATTTTTTGGCGCTCCCCAAAACGAGAGGTACGCTGGGTGGGACTAATTGATGGGGTTTTCTAAGTTTGTACCGTGGTTTGGATAGTGTGATGAGGTAGGGTTAAGGGGAAAAATGCATGAGTAAGGGGGTTAAAGACGAAGTTAAATTTTGTACAGACCCAATTTGGGGATTCCATCAAAAAAAAAATCTTTATGGAGCGCAATGAGTAATAAAGGAATTCATTATGTCGCGGGGGAAAACATAATCCTTTTTTAAAAGGCAGATTTTTCCCAAACAAGTGTGGTTTTGGTGTTTGCTAATTATTTTTTTGAGCACGTGAATCTTTCAAAGAAACACTGAAAGGCCTTTTAAGGATATTTCTGAAATTGGTTTTATTATGACCAGGTTAAGATACAAACCCCATTGTAGTTGGGCTATTTTTGGGATTATTGTCTTTTCGAAAGGCAGGGTTTCCCTGGTACTGACTAAAAGGGGTTTTTGGAGTGTAATAATCTGTGGATTTTGTTAGATAATCCATAAAGTTTTTGGGTTTTGGTGATTTAGAAGGGAAGTTGAGCGGGGGGTTGAAATAGCCTACCACTTTTTTAACAGAAACAGCGAGACGATTGGGGGTAGTCATTTTTTGTGCTTTGCTTAAGGGTTTGCTAGAAAACGATGGAAGGGGCTAATTCAATATACTTTGGGATTAAAAGTGGAATAAAGTCAAAAATTGTGGTAAACCCCCAGTTTTTGTGTTGATTGGACCCCTACTTAGAAAGGACTTTCCCTGGGATCTGCGTTTTTAAGGCGGGCCCTTTTATTTTAGTAAACAAGGGAAAATGATATATTTTTACGAGCAGGGAGAAGTAAATTTTTTAATTCTGGGAAGTAAAGAAAAGGGAATTAGGAATAATAGAAATTAACAAACACAGGGATAATGTACTTGTAGAAGTTAGGACATACTACGTAATAGATAAACTAAACCCAAACAGACGTCTCAGAAATGTGGGGATTTTTTAATGTTTTTAACTCCATTTTAAACCCTTGATAGAGGAAAATGCAGAACCTGTTTAAAAATGTTTTTTTTGGTCTGATAAAAAATTTTGAAGACTTCCATTTTTTTTTGTCAAAGGGGTAACCCTTGGGGCCGCGAAACGGAGAGCGCGCAAGGGACATTAGGGTTTTAAATTAGCAGACAGGAATCAGGGGTTTGCTGTGGAAAAGGGAATCATAGGGGGGAATTTTTGGGTGAAAGGGTAGCTATTTAGGGGTGAGAGCTAGGGGGTTTTCATTGGTGACGAAAAATGCTATGTGAATGGAAGAGTGTTTGCAAGGCCCAGATTTTGGGAGCGAGGGAAAGGGTTTTTCGATGAAAATTTTGTCGTAGTGAGGGGTCCCTGGTTTGACCCCAGGTGGGGAAGAAAGAAAAATTTTTTACTTTGAGATTACTATGACCTGGTACTAGAGAATGATAACATCCCTAAAAGGGAAAATGTCTCCCAACAATAGCAAATAGTATAAATAGAAATTTAAATTTGCACAGGTGTTGATTTTTTGTTATTTTTGACTATAACTTCACAAAACATTTTTTTTTTTGTGGGTACTTTATAGGGGAATTTTTCGATAGAGAAATAAAGATAGTAGGGGGTTTACAAAGATTGGGGAGAGAATGTTTAATTTAGTTTAATTTGGGGTTTAATAAAACGGGGATTAAATAAAATTTATTTTGGTGAATGACTATGTTTTTAGTTTGTAGGCTTTTTTGGGGGACAATTTTTAAAGAATGATGAAGAGGGTGAAAAGGAAAAACCCTGAGTGGCGCAGTGGCTAAGGCACTGCACGCAGGCTACGGCACTAGAGATCTGGTTTTAAACCCGGTTGCGTAGCCCGGCCGCGCGGGGGGACCCCTGGAGGGCGCACAATTGGATAGGTGATGGGTTTCATAATTTTTTTTGTAAATTTTGAAGTATTAAACAATAGTTGTTATTGAAAAAAAATCAAGCAACAGGTTTCAAAGATTTAAATTTTCAGAACGGGGTTATGGTTTTTATTGAAGGTGTAGGAACTAAGAAACGGGTTTATAAGGGGTTAGGATTTATGGAAGTTTTACAGAAGTTAAGGGAAAGTAGGGATGAGTATCTAAAATTTTTAAAATGAGGGGGGATAAAAACCCGTCACTTTCCGGATACTGACTAATGAATGAAAAATGTAATTTACAGGGGGGACAAGAACAAAAGAAGGGAAACAGATTTTCCTTGGTTTATCAAGTAAAAGATAATGGATCATTGATATGGGATACATGGAGCAGATTTAGGGTTTAAAATCATTTGAGAATTAAAGAGGGTTATGAAGGGGAACAATAAACATAACATTTTATACTCGAGGAATTTTTAGTGGTTTTTTCTTTGAGAGATTTTATATAATCTTTTTTTGGAAGTTATGAGGAATTGAGGAACAAACGATAGGAGATAGGACTGTGTATATTGTAGTTTTGGGTTTCTATCGGGATTTTGTTGTAATTGAAAAGTTTAAAAAAGTATAATTATCTTCCCGGAGAAAGGGGATTTTTTATCTCATTGGAATGGCCAGGGGTAGATGAGCATTTAGTGAAGTTGGAAATATAGGGGTAAAGGGGGCTACAAATTAAGTAAGGACTGGGTATTTTTGTTGTTTTTCAATGGGTTTTTATTTTAAAAAACACAACACACCTAGTAGATGTTTTGAAAGGGGTTTTTATTTTGATTTTAGGGGGTTTCAACAGGTCAAAAGGGGATAGCTTTAAAAGGGGCACACACAGGATTTTTTGGGGTTTATTTTATTTTTAATTTTTTTTTATGAGTTTTGGGGATAACATGATTTATTTGTCATGAGGACTTTAAGGACACTTGGGGTACCAAAAATTTTTGAAAGTTTGAAGTGGTAAATTGTATATATTTTATGGAACAACGTTTAAGATTTCAATGACCTCTGCACCTTTTTCTGCTTTCTGTGTATTTGATCACCAGCGGAAATCCTAGAAAACAAGGTGAGGAATTTAAGATGTTTTTTAGAGTTGCGGTCATTTTTAAAAACCCGTGAAAAGTGTAAAGAAGTTTTAATTGGTAATAAATATGTGATTCAACCTAAAATCAAAAAAGAGAGAAAAAACTTTTCCGAATAGGGGAAATGGCTAGTAATTGACTAATTAATTAGGCAATTTAGTGTTTTTTTTTAAAGCAATCCCTTGATATGTGTTCAGAAAATGGGGGGAGTAATGGGTAAGAGGATTTTATTTTTTTTTTTTTTTTTTAAATGATATTTTTATTAAGAATATGAGCATAGTAAGTAAGTGTTGGGTTAGATTAAAGTTTTAGGGGTAAAAGTATTTGGGGCATAAGCATAATTTTGAGGGGCCTTTTTATGAAGAGTGGACTGCAACAAGCTGCAAGTTTTGCATTTCCTAATTAAAAAAGGTTATCAGGGGCTGTGAGAAGAAGGAGAGGAGCATGCTGGTTCACTAAACAAGTTTTGAAAATTTCTTTCAAAGGTGAAGGCATCTCTGCCCCGGGGGGGGGGCCTACCCGGGGAATCTGGGGGATTTTTGCCACTGGAGATATTGGTGGTAAAGGATTAAAAAGGGGCAGAGGGGACAAAACCCAAGTGGGAGTTAAATAGGTGTTTCTGGCACCTTTATGGGGGGGCAAGTAAGAGAGAGAGATTTCTGGATCTAATGACCATTAGGAATTTTTTAAAAGCGAGGAGGGAAAATGGGGACGCTTTGGCGGAGCAGTTTTTTTTTGTCTGTGTTTTTGAGCAGGACATTTGGGCGTTGATAGAAGGGGCAATCCACAGAGAGGGGTGATAAATGGAGAAGGGCTTGCGAATAGAACAGTGAAGGAAGAAGGTTCATGCATCGCACACAGTTACACCAACGGAGGACGAAAGAGGGGAGTGACAAATCTCATTCAACATGCAAAGTTTTAGAGGAAACTGACGACAGAGAGAGGGAGTGAGGATGCTGTTTATGACAATTTCGTGATGGAAGACAATGTAGAGGAATGTTTGAAATGGGGGGTTGGTGATTACCTCAGTGGGGCACAGAGCATAGGGCCCCCAAGAATTAAGATCTCCAGAAATTTAGGGAACAAAAAGACTAATTTTAAAGGGTTTTTCTAATTGAAAAATTGGGAAGTATATTAGAAAATTTGGATTGGAAAAATTGTAAAACATAATAATTTTCACATTTTCAATGATTGTATGGATTTTTTGGATTGAAATGTAAAAATTTAAGTTATTTTGCTTTGTCAAAGTGTGGTATGGGAAGGGCGAGAATCAGGCGCAGGCACAGAAAATTCGTCAAAAGTCTTTAGTGATAAATACGAGCAAAAGGGGGAGACGAGGTACGCACAGGCGCAAACAAACAGGAAAAATTTCAAAAGCGCACACAAAAATGCGAAAACCCTCAAACACCAAAGGGGGGGAAAAACCCCAAAACCCCACGAGACAGGACGCTCAATAAACACAACACATGAAAAAACAAAGAGAAAGTAAGGACCATAATCAACGCAAAAACTAACCACAGGGGTACAACAATCAGACAAAAGAAAACAAAACATAAAAAAACAACAACGGTGGCAGCTATTACTCCGGGGACGAGGACCGCCAAAACCTCCCCGAGCAAGGGGGAGGAGCAGCCTCGGAAAGATACCGTGAAAAGTACCCCCCCATTTGACGCGCGGCTCCAGCCGTCCGCCGACCCGGCCTTGGGCCCGACCGGGAAAGGCCCGGCGGGGGGGGGGCGGTAGGGGACTCCCGGGTGGAACTCAGTAGGAGAGACGGGTCTAGGATGTCCCCTCGCCCCCAGCACCGCTCCTCCGGACCGAAACCCTCCCACCCCACGGGGATTTTGGAGACCCCCCTTTCCGACGTCTCGAATCCAAGAGGCCCGAACTTGAAAGCCGGACCCCCCTCGGCCCAAGGGGGCCCGGAAAGGAGGTTTTGCTATCCCCCCTCCTGGAGTGGACCAGCTACCACCGGCCTGAGGAGAGACCCCAGGGAAAAGAGGGGTTTAATATTCTTAACTAAATAGGTAGTAGAAACCCCTTAAAAACACCTCGTTAAATCTCCTCAGGACTTTAAAGGGGCCCCTAAAAAACCGGCCCAAGGGTTTCCCGGCCCAGGGCAGGGGAGGGGTATTTTTGGTGAGAGCCAAAACCGATCCCCAAGGTGGTACCCCGGCCCCCATGCGGTGGGGGATCGGCGTCGTTTTTTTTTGTCGGGGGAGGGGCCGCGGGCAGAGGGAAAATTGTGCACGTTCCCACTTTCCCCCCCCCGGCCCTTTCCCCACTCACCCAAACCGAAAGGGGCCCTCGATCGGCTCTGACCCCGGTGCCAAAACCCGGTGGAAAACTAAAAACACTTTGGGAAAAGGGGGTTAGGTTGGGGGAGGAGTGTCGAAGAGAATTCGGGGCCATCTCTCCCCGGGGAAATTTATACCTGCCCACCCTCCGGGGGCCCCCGGGGCAATACGACCTCGGGAAACCTACCTAAAATCCGGGGCCCCCACGTTCTCCCCCAAATTACTCCCCGGATGGTACCCGAGGAAAGGGTCACCGACCCCCCCAGGGGGCCCCCATGAACGCTCTCCAGACTGGGGAGGGGGAACGGGGGGGACCCCGACAGACACTTACCCGGGGTCCCCCTTTTAATGCCGGAAGACGTGGATAAATAGGGCCTCAGCGGCTCCCAAGGCAGTGGGAAGAACCGGGGCATTAAAAAGACGACAGGTTTTTAGAAAACCCCAAATCCACAAAAACCCCATATGGGGGTATTCCCCTGAGAGGGGGGAAGGTCTGTAACAAAGTCCACGAGAGGTGAGACCAGGGTCGTTGTGGAACGGGCAGGGGTTGTAACTTACCCCTGGGCAGATGTCCTGGGCACCTTACACGAGGCGCACACCGAACAGGAGGAGACATAAACCCTCACATCCCTGGCTAACGTTGGCCACCAGTACTTAGAGCTAAGGCAGTGCAATGTTCCGCCCAATACCTGGGATGTCCAGAGGAGGGTTGAACGCGTTGAGCCCAATAAATACGTCGATCCCAACCTCCGAGCGGAACGTACGTCCGAACCCAACAGGGACACTGTGGAGGGCTAGGGTCCGTACGCAACGCCCGCTCGATTTCAGCAGCATCGACCTCCCAACACTACCGCGCCACATAGACCAAGGACTCCTGCAGTATGAAGTGTGGTTCAAACGGACCCTCTCCTCTGGTGTCATACCGCCGGGACCAGAGGCGTCTGGCTTTTCCGTTCTGGGACCCAGGGATGTACGTGTATTTTAAATGACAAAAACCGGGTTAGGAAAAACATGTTCCCACCGAGTCTGGGCGAGGGTTCAGTATCCTAGCTGCCCGAAGTACTCCAGGTTAAGGTGGTCAGTCAAATGAGAAAAGAAGGGGTGTTGAGCCCCCTCAAGCCAATGTCGCCACACCTTGCGGGCATTGAAACCACGGCTACAAGGCTCCCAGTCTCCTATCGTCATAATTCCGCTCCGCCGGGCCTGAGCTTTTTAGAGTAGAAAGGCACAGTGGGCAGGCGTTTAGGTGCGTACCGGACCGTTGTGATTAGTACGGCCACTAATACCGGCCTCAGACGGAGTCTACTCTACCTGATTTAATGGTAAGGCGGGGGATCCGCTGCGCAAAGCATTGGAGGTCGAGGTTTACAAACATGGCCTTCAGTCTCCCAAATGCCATGGTCCGCGTCAGCTCCGTGACCTGCAATCGCACCGGAACCCAACTTCAGACGAGACGTGATTGGGAGCTGCACCCTGTTCCAAAACCCCCGGATAAAACCTCCGGTTAGTAATTCGCAAAACCCAGGAACTCGCCTGCCACCTCTTTCCACAGTGGTCTGGGGTTTGCCAATTAAGCCACCGGATGACACCCGGTCAACCTCCATCATCACCCCTGACGCGGGATAACTGAGAACCCAGCAAGGAAACCGACTCCTGGAAAACACACAACATTTCTCTGCCTTGACATAAAGGTTCGTGCTCCAAACAGCATACCCAACACTCGACGCACCAGGGCTACTGCTCGTCTCGGGGTAGGCGAGTAAACCAGGATGTCATCTATGTACACGACAACACCCTGCCATGCATGTCCCTGAAATCTCATCCACGAAGGATTGGAAGACAGTGACGTAGCATTCATCAAACCCTTATGGCATGACGAAGATACTCGTAATGACCCGAGGTTGGTACTAAATGCCGTTTTCCATTCATAGGCCTCTCCTAATGCGCACCAAGTTAGAGTCGCGTCCTGAGATCCAGTTTCGTTGAAGAAACGGGCTCCGTGCAAAAGACTCTGTCATGGTCAGCAATCAGAGGAGTGGATAACTGTACTTCCCAGTGATCTGATTGAGACTACGGTAATCTATTGCACGGGCAGCAACCCTCCAGCCTTTTTCTCCACAAAAAAGGAAGCTTGAGGACGCAGGAGAAGTGGAGGGCAGTATGTATCCTTGTCTTAGAGGATTCGGCTATGTAAGTTTCATAGCCCTCTTCTTCCTCTTGGGACAGAGGATTTACACAGGCTCCGCGGAAGCGCCTGGATCCTTGCCTGGATGTCTATCGCACAATTCCCCCTTCTATGAGGAGGGGAGGGGGGCGCGGCGGGAGGCCAAAAAAAAAAAAAAAAACCCGGCGTCGCCCTCGATTTACTAAACACAAGTGCCAAATCCGTCATACTCAGTGATTATGCGCAGTGAGGACACCTGGGTTGGACTCTCTCACCGAGGGTCGCCCACCACGGCAAACACCCAAAACATCTCTCTCACAACGGGCCGACCCACTCCTTAAGAGCCCTCTCTTGCAACGAAATAGGAAGGATCATGGGTACTAAACCAGGGAATTTCAGCACCACCGGATACGCAGGAGAGTCGATAAGATATAGCTGCGACTAGTCTCCTCATGCACCCCCCTGCCATACACATCCTAAGTGGCGCTGTGACTTCCCTGATCAAACACCGATTCCCTCCTCCAAATGAACGGATAATCTAGGGCATGAACAGAAACTGGGATGTCAACCAGGAAGTAGGGGAATACCTAACTCGAAACAAAAATTTACGAATCAACAAAATTCCCAGCTGCCACCTGAATCTACTAGCGCCTTTTGCTGGGAATTGAGGTGCAACCTGTGAAATCGCGCACAGGTCATAGAGAAGTGGCACACAACAGCGAGTCTCTTGGGTAAGTTGGACGCCTACTCAACTGGAGGAAGGACTCCCCAGTGCAGGGCCTGCCTGTCCTCTCCCCTAGGAGACCCTCACCAACACCTGGCCACGGTGTGTCATCTCACGGCCACAGTTGGTGCAGGGGATGGCCCCCCTCGTTCTCCTACCCCTCTTACTCTCCTAGCGCCAGCACCCCGAGCTCCATAGTGCTCGGCTCGGAGGTGCTGCGAGGGTTGGAATGGACGGAACACCACTCGGAACGTCCGCGGGTGGCCAGCCAGGTTGGTCCAGCCGGATGGAACATGTCCACCAACTGGTTCGAACGTGAGACTAATTATTCCCTGCCAGGCCAAGCCTCAACGGATCGTCCTCCCGAAGACTACAAACGATAATGATCGATGAGGGCCCGCTCATTCCACCCTGCGTCAGCCGCTAATAGAGTCCGGGAACCCCAGTGCAAATTCCGCGGGCGCTCAACCTCCCCTGCCTGAGGTAGAATAGACGCTTCCCCCCGCCGCTTTCCCCTCGGGTGGATGGTCGAACACAGACCTGAAGCGGCGGCAGAGAACTCCGCGTATGTGATCGTGGCGGACGTCATCATCCTCCATTCGGAGTTGGCCCCACTCCAAACGCCTCTGCCGGTGAGACAAAGAGATGAGGGCGGAAAACGTTCTCGTGTCACCGAGGGCGCCGGGTGTACGGTGGCCAGTGTATAGTTCCACATGCAGGTGGAACCTGATCAACCGCAGCGGTACCATCAAACGCCCTCGGGACGCGAGAGCAGAATCCCATGGGTTCCGGAGGCTTGGATGCGTGGACTGGCCGATGGTGATGCTGGCAAGGTAGGGGGAGATGTGGGTGCCCCTCTGTACTCCCATCGCGTGCCCAGATGTTTTTATTAGTCTGAAGGTCGGTTCCCGATGCGGTTGATCTGGTCGTTCTGTTAGCCTCCGGCCCCACGCGCTTCCTCCAAGTACTCGGATGCTAGTGCTGTTCACTGCTGATTCCATCTCTGGTGTGTTATTCTGTTCAATGTGTGCCTGTAGTGTGGAAGGTGCGAGAGAATCATGCGCAGGACACAAGAAGCTCGTTACAACAGTCTCTTAGTGATAAAATACGAGAAAAAGTGCCCGGAGACGAGCGAGACGACACACAATCAACGCGAACTAACCACAGGTGTACAACAATCAGACAAAAAGCAAACGAACATAGGAAACAATTACATACGGTGGCAAGCTATTACTCCGGCGGACGACGACCGCCGAAACCTGCCAGAGCAAGGAGGAGAGGAGCAGCCTCCGGCAGCTTCCGTGAAACAGGTATTATAGTGATGGGTAAATACAGATGGTGGTCTTTGATGCATAGTAGGGATAATTTGGCCTTCGCATGGTGTGAACCTACAAAAATTTAAAAAAAGACCAACTCTGCACACCGGCTGAAGATGGAATATCAGAGGCGTGAAGAAGTTTTTCGTTAAAATACCACTTCTAAATGCAAATTGGTCTAACAACAAACCAATCGAAGATATCAAGGAGTTGCTCTCATGTTTTATCTCGAAGGAGTGTGGAAAGGAGTCCACCATAAGTGAGAATGGAGATATATAGGTGTTCAAAATTGCAACAGTTTTTAAATGTTGTTGGTGTAGGCATAATGGTTCGGCAAATGGACAAGACAATGAGGTGTTGGCGTTGGGTGGTGAATCGAATGCAGACATGTGTAGTCGTGACCCATTGTAATGCGGCAGAGTCCATTTTGATCTATGACGCTGTCTGAAGAACATAATGAAGAGACGCAAGAAGATTTAAGTGCCAGGAGAAAATAAAGGGGGTTGCTTAGCTGGGTTGATAATACAATTGGATTTATCTAAAATTGCTAATTTGTGTAGTAGGTATATAAAGTGGGGAAAAAAAAGTATTTAGTCAGCCCACCAATTGTTGCAAGTGTCTCCACTTAAAAAGATGAGAGAGGCCGGTAATTTTCATCATAGTGTACACGTCAACTATGACAGGACAAATTGAGAAAAAAAATTCAAGAAAATCACATTGTTAGGATGTTTATATGAATTTATTAGCAAATTATGGTAGAAAATAAGTATTTGGTCACTACAAAGCAAGCAAGATTTCTGGCTCTCACGAGACCTGTAACTTCTTCTTTAAGAGGCTCTTCTGTCCTCCACTCGTACCTGTATTAATGGCACCTGTTATGAACTTGTTATCAGTATAAAAGACAACCCTGGTCCACAAACCTCTAAACAGTCACACTCCAAACTCCACTATGGCCAAGACCAAAGAGCTGTCAAGGACACCAGAAACAAAATTGTAGACCTGCACCAGGCTGGGAAGACTGAATCTGCAATAGGTAAGCAGCTCGGTTTGAAGAAATCAACTGTGGGAGCAATTATTAGGAAATGGGAGACATACCCAAAGACCACTGATAATCTCCTCGATCTGGGGCCATCCACGCAAGATCTCACCCTGTGGGGTCAAAATGATCACAAGAACGGGTAAGCAAAAATCCCAGAAACCAAACGGCCGGGGGACCTAGTGAATGACCTGCAGAGAGCTGGGACCAAAGTAAACAAAAGCCTACCATCAGTAACACCCCCCCCCCCCCAATACGCCACCAGGGACTCAAATCCTGCAGTGCAAGACCGTGTCCCCCGCTTAAGCCAGTACATGTCCAGGCCCGTCTGAAGTTTGCTAGAGTGCATTTGGATGATCCAGAAGAGGATTGGGAGAATGTCATATGGTCAGAGAAAACAAAATATTACTTGTTTGGTAAATAAACTCAACTAGTCGTGTTTGGAGGACAAAGAATGCTGAGTTGGCATCCAAAGAACACCATACCTACTGTGAAGCATAGGGATGGAAATCATCATGCTTTGGGGCTGTTTTTCTGCAAAGGACCAGGACGACTGATCTGTGTAAAGGAAATAATGAATGGGGCCATGTATCGTGAGATTTTGAGTGGGAAAACATCCTTCCATCAAAGCAAGGGCATTGAAGATGAAACGTGCTGCTGGGTCTTCAGCATGACAATGATCCCAAACACATCGCCCGGGCAACGAAGGAGTGGCTTCCGTAAGAAGCATTTCAAGGTCCTGGTAGTGGCCTAAAGCCAGTCTCAGATCTCAACCCCATAGAAAATATTTGGAGGGAGTTGAAAGTCTGTGTTGGCCCAGCGACCAGCCCCCAAAACATCACTGCTCTAGAGGAGATCTGCATGAGGGTAGAAATGGGCCAAAATTACCAGCAACAGTGTGTGAAAACCTTACTGAAGACTTACAGAAACGTTTGACCCTGTGTCATTGCCAACAAAGGGTATATAACAAACGTATTGAGAAACTTTGTTATTGACCAAATACTTATTTTCCACCATAATTTGCAAATAAATTCATTTAAAAATTCCTACAATGTGATTCTTTCTGGATTTTTTTCTCATTTGTCTGTCATAATTGACGTGTACCTATGATGGAAAAATTACAGGCCTCTCTCATCTTTTAAAGTGTGAAAAGAGAACTGGCACAATTGGTGGCTGGACAAAACATATACTAAATACTTTTTTCCCCCACTGTACACTGCTAAAATTATTAGTACTAAGAATGCATTGAAGATATAATAGGATATTATTATCAGGATGAGGTAAGTCCTAATTGAATTATGGATGTTTATAATGTATGATAAAGATAAGATGTACATTCTGACAGGGGTAATGATGGTTTTGATGAAGTTGAGGGTTTTAAATTTCATTGATAAGGATATAGTGAATCAATAACAATTGTCATTTTAAATTTGGTTAAGTAATTTGGATTGGTTATTGGTTAGGGTTATGGTTATGATTTTATAAACATATATGAGGTGAATTTAAGTAAATTCATTAGTACGTATTAGTATAGAATGTGTTATATAGATATTATAGGTTAAAACAGGATCTTATTATGATGTCTCTAGGATACACTTATATGATTTATTGTGAGTAGGACATTGTGAATAATACTGTTTCGAAACATGGAAAGTTAAGGTGAGGATGATGAATGAAACCTGAATAGTTGATTTAATTGTGGTTAACGTCATAACATTTAGGTCATTAGTGGCTAAATTGTACTTAATTGGTTACTATCCTGGGGTATGATATTTTATATGATCTGAATTTGATTAAATTCTTAAAGCAATGATAGGGTTGAGGATGTAATGACTTAAACAGGGAGTGAAAATAGAGTGTTATAATGTGTATCTAAAATCATGGTATATTAGGAGAGACAAAAGTCGGAGTTTGAACATTGTATATTTTAACCATCATGGGTTTTGTAAGCAATTGGAGTCTGAGATGTTACTATAGGAACTAAGTAAGTGATAATCACATATGCATTGGATGCTATTATAGTAGATAAAGAGGGAATGTATGTGAATTATATGGGGGATACATGTTGGATATTAAGATTTAGGAAAGTATTGTGAATTTAAAATAAAGCTATGGGATAATATTACGATACATATAGGAAGGTATTAGGAGTATGACTAGAAGATGTATCAGTCATATTAAATGCAGGGAGAGAAAGGATAAAATGATTCAGCTATATGTTATTACCAGTTGTAGAGTACATTGATAATGTTGATTGAAGGACTGAGAAAATGTTAAGTGGAAATGTCATAAATTGATTTTAAGGTTTACAGGGTTGAAGATTTGGACAAGAAGACGTCTCGGTAGATCAGATAGCGCTCCAAGGGACCAGCTGACAAGATCGGGGTCCATTCTGACGGGGCATGGATGACGAAGACGGACGTTTTGTTATTTTTATATTATGTGACCAGATTATAATATCAATGTAACTTAGTAAATGTCATCGGAATCTCTCTGTATTTGTGGGGATGATGTCATGATGGTCACACTGTTAGGTGCATGTATATTTTCATTGGTAGCTCATGTCTAAGAAATGGGGTACATTTGAATAATGATGTATACAAAAATGTCATTCAAAAAGTGGGGATATGGTCTATGTGGGATTTTTCGCTTATATATATTAGTACGAGTTTTTGACTTACATAGAATTTAGGTATGAAATATAGTCGTAGGGAGCATGTCTATCTTGTGACTCATACTGAAGCTCATAAGCGGTGTGAGAGGTTTTGATAGGGCAGGAGCTAAATGACTGAGAAGATATACCTTTGTTGATTGCTAAATATAGTGGGAATATTGTTGGATTCAGGTATCTAGGGCATAGGTATATATATATATATATTATATATAATATTATATATAGTAGATATATTATAAATAGATATATATATGGAATTAAGTAAGGCTACTTACCAAAAAAATAAGAAAAATAAAGTGGAGTGAATATGAGGCCTATAGTGTTATGACGACATGTCCATAGGGATCGTGGGGACCAGGTTAGGAGTTAGTTAGATAATGGGCTTGGTGCACACGGAGTCTACATTTCCGTTATGTCAAAGGAGATTACTGATGTTGTAGGATAGCATGATTGATGGGACAGGATAGAAGACATGACTTGTGGTAAAGAGTAATAACATCAAAGAATGGGAGTGCATCATTGACGATGGGCCAGATGTGGGTGAGGAAAGGTATAACCAAGAGTATAAACGATATGAGATTTGTGTGTTGTGGGCAGTTCAACTGATCAACGGTGGCAAGTCTATAATACGTTTTGTTAGATGAACCTCACGGGCTCTCGTGATCAAATAAAATACTGGTTTAAAATCTCCACAGAATGTCTTAAAGTAAATTCTTGCATCTTGAACATCTCCATCAATACCAGAAACTCATCCTAAACAAACGCTTTTCCCACATGGAATGCGCCACCCGGTGTTCACTCACCAGACCCTCACTGCTGAGCTCCACAGGTAGAATCAATCATCCTGTTTTGTGACGCCAAATTGTTGTGAAAATTACCACTAAGGACTCAAAGGTCAGAGTTAAATGAACAGCTGTTTATTATCACGGTCGGAGAGGTTACAACCAAACTTAATATTTAGTCTGTAAGAAGCTCTGAAGAGATTGTTCTCCCTTCAGCACTCTTTATACTGATGCACAAATATTGCATCTCTGCTCCTCAGGATGCCAAGTAGCTGATCATGACCCTTGCACACACAGGTTCTAGGCGTTGGGCCAAAGTAAACCAATGTGTTCTTTATTTCTGTTCTCCACTATCAGTCCTTTCCCTGAGAAGCAAAGTCACAGAACATCTAAACACAATAACAACAAACAAGACGCTAAATGTAGTCACGCAATTTGCAGAGACCACAGAGGACACAAAAAACTGTCCACTACAATGCTTCTGCCTCCTGATGTCCACCAGAGATTTCTGGGAGTTTTCGGTTACCTGTCTGAACTCGTCCAATAGAATAGAAGAGGTGTACACTGGAGAGAGGATGAGAATCAGAGCGAGCAAGAGAATGAGAAATAGAGCGAGGAAGAGCGTGAGAGGGAACGAGATGAGAATGACTTCCAGCGGTGGACATAACTTTATTGAAAAGAATCCAGCAAATTACCTTAAAACATTCAAATCAACAGGCCTTTTTATTATAGTTGTCTTATTTTTTATTTTTTTTGCTCCATGAAGTAATCCACCAAATGTGGACATCGCCCATCTTTCTATTTAAAATCTTCTCTAATTGATGAAGCCAGAGTGAGTGTATTTCAAAGAAACGCTTTCATTTCTGAGACAAACTTACTCTTGACAAAAACTATCTGTCTCTGGTCAGGCATTGTCGGAAATGAGTGAAGTAGTGACATGCCTGGCGCAGCAATCTTCCTCTATATCATATGCAGAAAAACATGTGTCTGTGAGAAGATTTGGTGCCAAAAGTTGAGGGTGGCAGGCCAGGTAGCCATTCCTTTGCAGGTCTTTCAAGCCTGTGGTAGACCGGCGGTCCTTGCAGGTCTCACATGGGAGCTTTGGCAATGCCAGATTTAACGACCTAAATCCAATCAAATGTATTTATAAGCCCTTCTTACAACAGCAGAATGGTCACAAAGTGCTGTACCTACAGAAACACAAGCTAAAAACCCACAAGCAGCAAGCACTGCAGATGAAGAAGCACGGCTGGCTAGGAAAAAATCCCAGTAGCGAAGAAAACTCGAGAGAAACCAGGCTCTGAGGGGTGGCCAGTCCCTCTTCTGGCTGTGCCTGTATGTGGAGATTATCAGAGAGTTCAAGCTCGGCATTTAAGGGCCAGATCTGTCTCTTCACGATGATTTCAAACGTTCATTTACATGACCAAGAAGGAGTCAATATAATAATCACAGTGGTTGTAGAGTGTTCAACAGCGTCAAGTACAGCATGAGTAAATGTCAGTTGGCTGTCATAAGCTGAGCCCCATTCAGAGGTTCGAGACAAGGCAGCGTGCACGGTAGAGATTGAGAGAGTAGAAACACAATCCCCGCTCAGTCCTGCCCCCGCACACATCCCCCCCAGGCAGCAAGTCTGGTGAACAGGTTCAGGGTTCCATAAGCAGCCAGCCAGAACAGTTGAAACTGGAGCAGCAGACGACCGGACCGGTGGACTGGGAACAAGCAAGATGTCATTCAGGCCAGGATGTTCCTTAGTCATGGTCATACGGGCTAGCGCTCATCCGTGAGGATAGCGAGAGAAGAGAAGGAAATACTTACTTACACACAGGACACCAGATAAGACAGGAGGAAGTACACCAAGATATAAACAGACTGACCCTAGCCCCCCAGCACATAGACTATTGCAGCAGAGATAACTGGAGGCTGAGACGCGGCCCCCTTGGGGTTCCGGGGGGACACTGTGGTCCTAATCCGACGACTACTCCCGGACCAGGACCAACCAGGCAGGATATAGCCCCACCACGCCTTTGCCAATCCAGCACAGACCCACACACACTAGAGGGATATCACTAGACCACCAAATTACTACCTGAGACAAGGCTGAGTATCAGCCACGAAAGATCTCCTTCACCGCACACCCCATTCGCAAAGAGCCTGAGAGGGCGTCGACACACAATATGGACATGCGACAGATTCTCAAGTTATTCATCCTGGGGACTCAATGTCCACAAGCGGTCAGACGTTTCAGCAGCCACACTCCCAGTGGAGATTTCGAGGTGAGTACGCCGGCCAGGCTGAGACAGCAATGGGCGGTCATTGCTCACAGTGTTTTGCCGTTCACCTTCGCAACCCTGGGCCAGACTACCACTCAATTATAGGACCTACTGAACGAGATGAGTATTCAGTAAAGACTTAAAGGTCGAGGACTGAGTCTGCTGTCTATCAAATTGGATAGGCAGGACCATTCCAATTAAAAAATGGATCTCGATAGGAGAAAGCACTGCCCTCCAGATGTCTGCTTTAGAAATTCTAGGGACAATAAGGAGGCCTGTGTATTCTGACCATAGTGCCTTACATGTAGGTATGTACGGCAGGACCAAATCAGGACGAGATAGGTAGAGAGCATAGCCCATGTAATGCTTTGTAATGGCTAGCAGTAAAAACCTTGAAATCAGCCCTAGCCTTAACATGGAGCCAGACGGCTAGCACGGGGAGTAATATGATCAAATCTTTGGGTTCTCAGTCAAGATTTCTAGCAGCTGTGTTAGCCAATAACTGAAGTTTATTTAGTGCTTTATTCCGGGTAGCCGGAGACGTAGAGCATTGCAGTCGTCTCAATCTACAAGTGACCAAAAAGCATGGATGAGCATTCTGGCATCATTGTGTGGACAACATTTATTTTGTAAATATTACGAAGATGGAAACAAAGCTGTTCTTGAAATATGCTTGATATGTTCGTCCCAACGATAGATCAGGGTCCAGAGTAACGCGAGGTCCTTCACAAGTTTGAGACGACTGTACAACAATCAAGATTCATTGTCAGATCCAACAGCAGATCTGCTCTCTCTTCGTGTGAGGACTAGAAGAACTAGCATTCTTTGGTTTTGTACGAGTGTAAAAGTAAAAACATTTGCCGCCATCCACTTCCTTATGTCTGAAAACACAGGCTTCCAGGGTAGGCAATTTTGGGGGCTTCATCAATGTTTCATCGAAATCGTACAGCTTTCACACCAAAGTTTAGTTCTCAGTCTATGATGGGGTCTAAAACCAGGACGGACGTTTCGTATAATTATTTGTCCTTCAGGAGGGCAGTGAGTTGCTGCCGCACCAGCTTTTTCTAAACTTTTTATGCAGGAATGGGAGATGCAATATAGGCATTTCTTTTTTTTTTTCGGGTCAAGGTTTGAAAATTTTTCAAGAGAGGCTTTATTAAAGCCCCAATTTTAGGGAGTTTTGGTACACATCCGGTTGGATAGGTAGCATTTGTTATTAGGTTTAACATAGGAGGACCAAGCACAGGAAGTAGCGCCTTTCAAGGTTTAGTCTGGAATAGGGTCCAGTATGCAGATTGAGGATATAGAAAGCCATGACTATTTTTTCATTAATGCGGTCAGAGATACACAGTGGGGCTTGCGAAAAGTATTAACATCCCTTGGGAATTTCCTATTTGTTCTTGTCCTCCAAAAACTGGAATTTAAAATTGATTTGTTTGGGGGGTGGGGGCGTTAATCATTTGATTTACAAAACATATGGCTACCATTGTTGGAAGATGCTGCAAACATATTTTGCCCAGTCTTCAAGGCCAAAATGCCCTCCAGCTCCTGCAACTTGGATGGGTTCCGCTGGTGTACAGCAATCTTTAAGTCATACCACAGATTCTCAATAGAGATGAGTTACTGGGCTTTGACTAGGCCATTCCAAGACATCAAATTGTTTCCCTTAAACCACGCTGAGTGCTGCTTTAGCAGTATGCTTAGGGTCATTGTCCTGCTGGAGGGTGAACCTCGTCCCAGTCTCAACTCTCTGCACAGACTGAACACGGTTTCCCTCAGGACTTTCCCTGTATTTAGATGCGCATCATTCATTCCTTCAATCTGACCAGTTTCACAGTTCCATGCCGATGAAAAACATCCCCCACAGCATGTGCTCGCCCACCACCATGCTTCACTGTGGGGGATGGTGTTCTCGGGGTTGCATGAGGAGTGTCAGGGTTGATGCCAGACATAGCAGTTCCTTGATGGCCAAAAAAGCTCAATTTTTAGTCTCATCTGACCAGAGTAGTCCCTTCTTCCATATGTGTGGGGAGTCTCCCACAATACTTTTGGCCAACACCAAACTTTTTTGCAATCTTTTTTTACTGGCCAATCTTCCGTAAAGCCCAGCTCTTGGAGTGTACAGCTTAAAGTGGTCCTATGGACAGATAAATCCAATCTTCCCCTCTGACGTGTGGAAGCTTTGCAGATACTTCAGTTATCTTTGGTTCCTTTGTTGCCTCTCTGATTAATGCTCTCCTTAGCACTGGTCCGTGAGTTTTGCTGGGCGACCATCTCTTGGCCAGGGTTGTTGTAGGTGCCATATCTTTTCCATTTTATTATAAAAACTGATTTAATGGTGCTCCGTGGGATGTTCAAAAGTGTCTGATATTTTTTTATGAACCAACCCTGATCTGTAACTTCTCCACAACTTTGTCCCTGACTTGTTTGGAGAGCTCCTTGGTCTTCATGGTGCCGCTTGCTGGGGGTGCCCCTTGCCTAGTGCGGTTGCAAGACTCTGGGCCTTCCTTTCAGAACAGGTGTATATACACTACCATTCCAAAGTTTTGGGAGGTCACGTAGTAGAAATGTCATTGTTTTCAAAAGAAATGCATCTTTTTGACGTCCATTAATCTAACAGCAAATTGATCAGAAATACAGTGTAGACAGTGTTTAATGTTGTAAATTGATTAATGTAGCTAAGGAAACATCTGATTTTTTATGCGAATATCTACATAGGCGTACAGGAAGGCCCATTATCAGCAGCCATCAGTCATATGTTCCAATGGCCACATTGTGTTTGCTATCCAAGTTTTTCATTTTAAGGAGCTAATGATCATTATGAAAAATCCTTTTGTTTACAATTTATGTTTAGACAAAGCTGTGAAAAACTGTTGTTCTGATTAAAGAATCAATAAAACTGCCTTCTTGAGACTAGTGATACTTGAGCTATCACGCAGTAGTGGGTTCAATACAAGGCTCCAACATGACCAGAAACAAATAACTTTATACTGAAACTCGTCAAGCCTATCTTGTTCTGAGAAACGAAGGCTATATCCATGCGGAGAAATCGCCAAGAAACTGCTGAAGATCTCATACAACGCTGTGTACTATCTCCATTCACAGAACAGCGGCAAAACTGGCTCTAAACAAAATAGAAAGAGGAGTGGGAGGCCCCGTGTGCACAACCTGAGCCAAGAGGACAACAACACCTTAGATCAGGGTTCTTCCATTCCGGTCCTGAGGGCCGAAACACATCTGTTTCTTATTCTACCTGGTAGTGTCATGCACTCCACCACCCCTCTAACCAGGTGTCCCAGGTTTGAATTAGCCCTCTGATTAGAAGGAGAGATCGAAAAAACAGAGGTGGGTTTAGCCCCTCAATGGCAGGAATTGAAGAACACTGCATTAGAGTTGCTAGTTGAGAAACAGTCTGTCCTCAAACTGGCAGCTTCATTAAATACTAACCCGCAACAAAAACACCAGTCTCACGTCAACAGTGAAGAGGCGACTCCGGGATGCTGACCTCTAGGCAGAGTTTGCAAAGAAAAAGCCATATCTCAGACCTGGCCAAATAAAAAGAAAATATTAAGATGGCAAAAGAAAAACACAGACCACTGCGACAGAGGTAGAATTGGAGGAGGAAAAGTGTTGATGGACAGACGACATGGAAGTTTAGTTGGGGTAGTTCTGATCACAAAAAAAGATTATTTGTGAAACTGCAGACGCATTACCAAATGAAATAAGATGCTGGAGGAGTGCTTGATGCCATACTGTCAAGCATTGGCTGGAGGCAATGTTGATGTGTCTCGAGGGTGCTTTGGTTGTGGTAAAGTGGGAGATTATGTACAGGGTGAAAGGGATCTTGAAAGATAGGAGGCTATCACTGTCCTTTTTGCCTATACCATGCCAATAATGCTGTGGACGGCGCTTGATTCGGAGCCACCCATTTCCTCCTACAACAGGACACCAACAGACCAAAGCACAGCTCCAAACTATGCAACACTATGTATGGGAGAGAACGCAGTCAGTGCGATATCTCTGTCTATAATGCCAGCACAGTCACCGGATGATCTCAAACACTATTCAGTCTGTTGCTGGGAGCAGCTTGACTGTATGGTACGTAGAAAGTTGCACATCAGCCAATCAACTGTGTTGATGTACTTCAGGAAGCATGGGGTGAAATCTACTTCAGATACCGCACACAATTGACAACTAGAATGCCACAAGGTCTGCAAGGCTGTAATTTCTGCAAATAGAGGGATCATTGGAAAAACTACGGACATGTGTAAGTTACCCCAACGTTTGTACGGTAGTGTATTACTGAAATCATATGAACAGATCATGTGACACTTAGATTGCACACACAGGTGGGACTTTATTTAACTAATTATGTGACTTCTGAAGGTATTGGTTGCAGCTAATAGGGGCTTCATAGCAAAGGGGGTGACTATATGCACGCACACTTTTCAGTTATTTTTATTGTTTTCACTTAAACCAATTTGTGCTTACTCCACTCTGTAAGCCAATTAAACTGGCAAAAAGATCAGTATAGAGACAATAGTGGAGATCGGCAAATCCAACGGCGCCACAGACATATGTGTATGGGTCTAACAGACAATCACGGGACTACAAAACGAAACCAGCACGTCGCTGGACACAAGACGTCTCGCTTCCAGCCAAAGCTAAACACCTTCTTCGCACCGCTTTGAGGATAACACAGTGCCAACGAAGAGGCCCACTACAAGGACTGATTGCCTCTCTCCATTTCTCTGTGGACGACGTGAGTAAGGAATTTAAGCATTGTCAACCTCCCGTGGCCAGGACGAATCCCCTAGCCGCATGCGCAGCCCAGTGGGCTGGTATGATTACGGACATCTTCAATCTCTCCCTTTCCCAGTCTGCTGTTCCCACATGCTTCAAGATGGCCATCATTAGTTCCCTGTACCCAATTTAAAGCAAAGAGGAACTGAAGAACTAAATGACCTATCGCCCCGTAGCACTTCACCTATGTCATCATCGAAGTGCTTTGAGAGACTAGTCAAGGATCATATCATCCTCTACCTTAACCTGTCACCCTAGACCCACATTCAATTTGCTTACCGCCCCAATCAGATCCAACAGACGAAGGCAATCAACCATCAGCACTGCACCACTGCCCTATCCCATCTGGGACAAGGAGGAATACCTATGTAGTGAATGCTGTTCATTGACTATCAGCCTCATCAGTCAACACCATGAGTGCCCTCCAAGCTCATCATTAAGCTCGAGGCCCTGGTGTCTGAACACCACCCTGTGCAACTGGGTACTGCACTTCCCTGGAGTGCAGCCCCCAGGTGAGTGAAGGTAGGAAAAACAACATCTCCACTTCGCTGATCCTCCAACACTGAGCGGGCCACACAAGGGTCTGCGTGCTTACAGCCCCCTCCTCGTACTCCCTGTGCACTCATGACTGTGTGGCCAAGCCACGCCTCCAAACTCAATCATCAAGTTTGCAGACGACAACAACAGTAGTAGGCTTGATTACCAACAATGACGAGAACGCCTACAGGAGAGAGGTGAGGGATCTGGGAGTGTGGTGCCAGGCAAATAACCTCTCACTCAACGTCAACAAAAAACAAAGGAGTATGATCGTGGGGACTTCAGGAAAACAGCAGAGGTGCACCACCCTATCCACATCGATGGGACAGCTCACGTGGAGAAGGTGGAAAGCTCAAGTTCCTTGGCGTTAACATCATGGGACTAACTGAATGGTCACACTTGAGCAGAAGCACGGTGGTGAAGGAGGTGTAACAGGAGCCTCATCAACCTCAGGAGGATGAAGAAATCGTGCTTGGCCACCTCTAAAACCCTCACCAACGTTTACAGATACACAATTGAGAGCATTCTGTCGGTCTGTATAACCGCCTGGTACGGCAACTGTCACTGCCGCAACCACAGGGCTCTCCAAAAGGGGGCGGGGTGGTGCGCGGTTGGGGGGAGGTGCTGGTCGCACGAATGCATTAACCTGGGGCAAAACTACCCACCCTCCAAGACACCTAAACCAACCCGATTTCACAGGAAAAGCCAAAACGATCTATCAAGGTGACCTCAACCACACGAGCCACTGCCTGTTCACCCGCATCATCCAGAAGGCGAGGGTCAGTACAGGTGCATCAAAGCTGGGGGACCGAGTGAATGAAAAAACAGCTTCTCATCTCAAGGCCATCAGGGACTGTTAAATATGCCATCACTAGCACAGTAGAGGCTTGCCTGCTGCCTATTGAACTCACTGGCCACTTTAAAGAAAATGGAACACATATACACTTTAATGTTTCCAACCATAATTTGCAAATAAATTCATTAAAAAAATCCTACAATGTTGATTGTCTGGAAAAAAAAATCTCATTTGGTTCTGTCATACGTGGACGCTGTACTATGATGGAAAATTTACAGCGCCTCTCTCCATCTTTTTAAGGCGGAAGAACTCTGCACAATTGGTGGCTGACTAAAATACTTTTTTTCCCCCACTGTATGCTTACATCGGCAAGATAGAACGGCTGACTCCGGTAAGGACAATGGGTGGCGGTCTGTGTCTATTTGTAAACAACAGGCTGGTGCCCATAGTAGGAGTATCTCATGATAAGCTGTAAAACCACACTATTTCCCAAGAGAGTTTCAATCTATATTTTTCGTTAGTTGTGTCTATTTACCAACCACAAAACCGCAGCTGGCACCTAAGATTCGCACTCAATGAGCTGTATAAAGCCATAAGTAAACAGGAACAACGCCTCATCCAGAGGCCAGCGCTCCTAGTGGCCGTGGACTTTAATGCAGAGAAACCTTAAATCCGTTTTTACCTAATTTCTACCAGCATGTTAGGGGATGTGCAACCAGCGGAAAATAAAACGCTAGACCAACCTGTACTCCACACACAGAGACGTCGTACTAAGCTCTCCCTCGCCCTCCATTTGGCAAATCTGACCATAACTCTATCCTCCTGATTCCTGCTTTTAAGATAAAAAACAAAAGCAGGAAAGCCACCAGTGACTCCGTTAATAAGGAAGTGTCAGATGACGCAGATAGCTAAGCTACAGGGACGGTTTTTGCTAGCACAGACTGGAATATGTTCGCGGATTATTCCGATAACATTGAGGAGTACACCACATCAGTCACTGGCTTCCTCAATAAGTGCATTGATGACGTCGTCCCCACAGTGACCATATGTTACATACCCGACCTAGAAAGCCATGAATTACAGGCAACATCCGCCACTGAGCTTTTACAATTACATTTTAAGTCATTAGCAGACGCATCTTATCCAGAGCGACGTACATGAGCAATTAGGGATGAGCTGCCCTGCTTAAGGGGCAACATCGGACAGATTTTCACCTAGTCGTGCTTCGGGGATTAGAACCAGAGACCCTTTCGGTTACTAGGCACAACGCTCTTACCAATTAGCTACATGCGCCCCCGGAAAGTGATAATAGCTCGTCTGCGTAGCTTGTGTCACTCGGGTCAGTTCACGGCTGTGCATCCCTTTGTAGTCCGTAATAGTTTCCCAAGCCCTGCCACATCCGACGAGCATCGGAGCCGGTGTAGTACGATTCAATCTTAGTCCTGTATTGACTCTTTGCGGTTTTGATGGTTCGTCAGAGGGCATAGCGGGATTTTCAAGGTAGAGCTGCCGCTTCCAAGGAGCGGGGACTCTACACATGGACGCTTATAAGAAATCCCGCTATGACCTCTGACGAACCATCAAACAGGCACAGAGTCAATACAGGACTAAGATTGAATCGTACTACACCGGCTCCGATGCTCGTTCGGATGTGGCAGGGCTTGGAAACTATTACGGACTAACAAAGCGGTATTCACACAGCGTGAGCTAGCCCAGTGGCACCAAGCCTACCAGACGAAGCGATAGCACTTATATCTCGCTTCGAGGCAAGCAACACTGACGCATTACATGAGAGCATCAGCTGTTACGGATGACTATGTGATCACGCTCTCCGTAAGACGATATGAGAATAAGACTTGTTAAGCAGTTGTCAACATTCACAGGCTGCAGCCGGCCAGACGGCAGTACCAGGATGTGTACGTCGAGGGCATGCGCTGACCAAACTGGCAAGGTCGTCTTCACTGACATATCAAACATGTCCTGTACTGACATCGTAATAACCAAACATGTTCAAGCAGAACCACCATTAGTACCTTAGCCCAAGAACACTAAGATAACCTGCCTAAATGACTACCGACCCGTAGCACTCACGTCTGTAGACATGAAGTACTGAAAGGCTGGTACATGGCTCACTCAACACTATTATCCCAGAAACACTAAACCCACTCAAATTCGCATATCCGCACACAACAGATCCACAGTTTGATGCAATCTCTTATTGCATTCCACACTGCCCTCTCCCACTGGACAAGAGGAACACATACGTGAGAATGCCTAGTCAATTGCACTACAGCTCTGTGTCAACACCATTGTTGCCCTCAAACGCGCATCCACGTAAGGCTAAGGACATGGGGACGACAACACCTCCTCTCTGCAACTGGATCCTGGACTTCATGCCCACACTGAGTCACAACACGGGGGGCCTCTCAGGGGTGAGCGTGCCTCAGTCCCTCCTGTACTGATGTGTAGGTTTAAATAGACTATTAGGTGAAACTGAGTTTAATCATCACATATGAGTTAACATTCTGTGTGGCTAACTGAATTGGAGTCATTTCACTGTGTGGTGTGGCGTTAAAGAGGGAAGATGAACCCATGGTCAATGGATTGCTCTTACTTAAAGCCATGGTGTTCCTATCTTATCAGGGACATGAAACATAGCTTGTGGCCTTTGTCTCTCTCCTCCACACAAAGTGATAAGGAGCGGCGCCAGGGTTGAACAGGAGTTTTAACATAAAACATGAGTGTTTTTGCCAAGATAAGTGGATTGATTGAATGTATTACTATTGATTTTCCTGAATGAATGATAAGTCGAATGTAGCCGACACCATTAGATAAAGAGAAAGTGAGCGCGAGCAATAAAAGAGCCGGTGAAAAACTGAGGAGGAGAGGATTTAAAGCTTAGGGTGTGTCGGAAGGACACTATATTAAGGTGGGAGGAGAGGAGAAGAGGAGGGGTTGCCATTCTGCAGACTGGCATCGGCTTCGTTGAAAGTCTAATAAAGTCCATATCTTGATCGCAACAAAAACTCTGTAAGCACCGTATTGTGTAATAAAGTATAGCGGTTATCTTCCACAACAGAATTGGGCAACCACAAAGTGGACTGGTTATAGAGATCTTTGAGTGCTTTACATCTGAGGAGGTTTGGACAAAACACACAGAAGTACTGGCCACTGATTAAAACAAATGTAAAAGCACAGATCGTACTTAATAACTGAGGCACGGCGTGTTCGATCAAGATGAATCTGTAGGATGGGGTGCGGAAGGGTTCTCTCCAGAAAGTAAGACCAATAGTTCGCAGAAGCAAAGAAGCCAGAGTTTTTGTTGTAATGAGAATAAGCCAGGCATGCAATGTAATTGTTGATAAGATGTAAATAAGTTAAATCCTGTGGTAACCGCTCTGGAGAGATAAGGTTAGCACTCCAGAGGGCTGGACGAGCAGGGTGGACTAGCCAAGAGTTGTACATAAAACTGAGAGGGCATACGGTACGCTGCTAACGTGGAGTTCATCGTTAGAGGGACTGACTCGGGTAGGTGTGCATTATCCTGGAGGAGTGGATGTCACAAATTAGACAGCTTAATCGGGGGTAAAAACGATAGTTCATCCTGAGTAGGGTGACACCATAAATTGGAAGTCGCGTCTTTTCATCTCAAGTAGAGTGAAACGGTTGTGTATGCCACCAAGGGCTTCAAAAAAAACGAGAAATAATTAGCATAGAGTAGGTCTGACTCATCTTGTACGGGGAGGAATGGTTTGTTTGGAGCAGCTGTGGTTCATTCAATTGTGATTATAGTTGTCATTTGGTACGCTTGTTTTCCAATCGTTCTGACACATTTGTTCGTCCTGATGGTCATTCTGTCTGACTCATGTTTGTTTGTTTTTCCAAGCCACGAGTGGAAGCTTACTGTGTGTGTAGGTGATCGGGACAATAAAAATAAATCTGTAAAATAATAGCCTTTTACTTTGTGGAGAAAGTGAAAAGGAAAGGGAACTATATTTTAGGTCGTTTTGAGGCTTCTCACGTAAACTGGGAGAAGAAGGAAAAAGGAGGTGTGTGTCTTTTCCTGAGGGGGTATGAGAAATCCTGTTGGAGGAAACAGTTTCACTGTGTACGGGGGTGTGGTGATCATATGATGTTCGACACATTGACTTTCGGTCAAGCTTTTAAGGGTGTAATTAAAAGTTGGGAAACTAGAAGGGATATAGGATTATGGTAAAATGTACCATAGTAAAGGAATATTCCGTGGGTTTTATGCAAAATTAGTGATGAAGCGCGTTTGAGAACAACGTTGTGTGAAATTGTGATCTGATGAAAGAGATAACGACGGTGGTATGCTAATGTTATATAGGTGTGGCATAAGAAGCTTTTCCATATAATAATATCTTGGGGGGTTGTACAACACGGCCTCCTGGCAATAGAAATAGTGTAAGATCAGTGAATAAGTGATCAGTCTATTAGGATTCTGAGAGGATGCTGGGATAGGAGAGGGATGGAGGTCTAGGTTCGTTAAATTGATGTTCCGCTGGGAACTAAGAATTAGGGTAAATTAACTTGCGGCAATAAAGAATCAGTAGAGATACGAATGCGGTGGATGATATGAATAATATTGAAAATATGATGAATGTTATGTGCTGATAAGTGATTAGTAGTGGGTGGCTAAAATGTAATAAACAAATGATGTGCTGGCTGGTGCGCCCAAACACGTAGACGTACGTGGGGGGTGTGGGAGGACAGTACATCTAGAGCGTCATTTCAGATAGCGCAGAGGAATTTAAGTATATTAGGGGGAAAATCAATATCATTCATTTGAGTAAAAGTCGTTAGATCTGTTTTCAAATCAATGAATGTAGGTTGTGACTCGTTGACTGCATAGTATTACGTGAGTGAGCTTGTGAGATCTGTGTCCTGCAAAGCGATTTTGTGATAAATGTGGTATGTGCCAGATACTAGGAAATACAGACCATTTATAATTGGACTAACGGAGGATTACCTTGTATTCAATAAAAGCATGGATCTCGTCATTACTGACTAAAATCTAGATTTTCTGATTATAGTCCAATAATGATTATGGGTGTTTACGATTGATAGAAAGGCAACGTTTCATTACTGTGTTATAAGACTGGACGATTCTAGCAGCGTGCTTATTTGAAATTGAAAGGACTCACTATTCAACATCAATAGTGAGCCGGTTTTCGAGGTAGTCAATTTTTTGCGTATGCCGAATTGATTTGACAGCTAAAGTACTGAGAATATAGTGGTCATTTGGAATAAGTGAATTGAATATGGATGTGAATTAAAATGTATCGCTTGTCAACGACAGCAAGTATTTGTTTTATATAATTAGAGCTAATCAGAAAAGGACAGTTACAGAAATTGAATTAGCGGAATGGCAATGGCGATAGATCTGAGGCCGTGATTTGAAATTGCTAACAAAGGCAAGTAATTTAATAGGGAAGTTAGCACTTCAACGGTGAAGGTTGTTATTTGGGTAGGACAGAGGAAAGTAATGTATTTTAGTAGAGAGAATGCAAATATACTAGTAGTTATTGGGGTCTGGTAAGGGAATAGACGTTAAGAAATGCTATGTTTTAGTTCGCGGTAAACAAGAGAGACAGTCCAGTTGAGTACGAATCGGAGCTGTGAGTGAGAGTAATAATATAAATATTAGATAGGAGAATTTAGGATAGGACTAGCTGTCCCGATAGAAACGAGTAAAAAGGGAAAGCTGGAAAGCCAAGTGTTTTGGGAATTAAATGCTGAGACAAAGATTAGAAAGAGAACCACAGAAAAACAGATACAAAAGTTCAGATATGGGGAAAACTTAGAGTACATTAACACAACGGGAGGATTTTTTTTGACACCTTTTTTTTTGTAGGAGTAACAAGGATATTGATCGGGAGAAAAGTTAAGGGTGTGGTCTAGCGACCTATAACGAATTAGGGGTACTGGGAAAAAAACCTAGGACAGGTTAAAGTGAGGGGATATTTTATAGGTTGGGATATAGATAATGGGAACAAAAGGCATAAGAACGGAATATTAGAAGAGAGAGAGAAAGAGAGAAATCTTGAAAAATATTCTGTGACGCAGGAAAGAGTTGGAGGGGCCAGCATAAGGGCCAAGGCAAGGAGGATAATAATGGAGAGAGAGAGAGTGAACCAAAAAAAAACCTGTGGCTAATTACACCACCACCATCACACAGAAGGGGGGCAGTATTCTCAGGTCACAGGTCTAGTCTCAATAACAGGGGAATGTAGAGATAAAAGGAGATAAACTGGAAGCAGCAAGGTTTCCACACCAAGAAGAAGGGAGAACAATCACATTGAGATATAGACTGTTATGGGAGGACCTGAGGGTATGGTATGGTAACTTGGAAAATTATAGGGAATAGATGACAAGGAGTATGATGGACAAAGAGATGGGGGGAATTACAAAGTGATGAGGAAGGTGAAGAATTTAGACAGTATGCTGACTCTGAATCAAGGACAGAGTGAGACAGAGGGGGGGACTAACGTCAGAATCACGCCAGGAATTCTGCGACCCATATTATCCACGCAATGGAGTCATACAGGAGGAGTGAACGGAAATTGGCGAAGCAGTCGCGGAGAGAGATTCAGAGAAACACTGGAACAGTTGCAGCTGGCAAGAGCTGACAAGAAAGGACAAAAGAAACAACACACGCTATACCTGTTCTACAAGGAGGTCAACAGATACCGACCTCAGCAGCAAGGACAAAGAGTCCTCGCCTTTACCAGTAGTGAATGTGTACACACAACAATCCCCTGGAGCGTGGCAAAACCAAGAATATTGAAAAATGACCCAAGAATACAATGATTACAACCACAGCATCAGACACACAGAATGGTGGACTAAGAAGACAGGCTGTCTGCCGGGGGTGCAATCAATCATGACATATGAGAAAGAGATGGTCCTTAAACCCCCCCCAGCCGTGGGTGCCTAGGCAACCCACACAACAGGGTAATGGCAAGAAAAATGGGCCCAGCTCAGCTGGAGGTTGGCAGTCTCATGACACAGGCTCCACATGGCCAGTGAACCTGTTCGGGAGGACCAAATCAGGGTAGTTGATTGGACTTAGGGGATCAGGGGACCAGGAACTAAACTTTTGTGGGTTTAGGATTGATTACACCACAATTTATATGTTACTAAAATCAACGCAAGCAGGTTGAAATGATTAATATTAACAGGAAATGGTTAAAGGTAATTTATGTTATAAGTATATATTCTACTTACTGAAACATGATAATGTCTGATGTGTCTTGATTGGGAGTCTTTTATCTGGGATTGATTGGAAATTCCCCATACAGTATGAATGATGAGGGAGAATGTAGGAGACCACGTCTCAAAACCACATTTTAATCGAGACTTGGGATCAAATATCACTTGATTCATTTATAATGAGGGAATTGACTGTATTTTGTGACAGGGAAAAAGTATTTACATTCAGTGGGGTTAAATAATCCATCCTAGGGTCAAAGATAATGGATTCTGAAGGGTGAAATTTAAATTGACAGTGTGTATGCTGACAGCGCGAATGAGGGTTACAAATAGCTCAAATGGGGTATCATGCTGCATTTAAACAATCGCTGGAGGGGTAGAATTTGAGTGTGTGGGGATTGTAGTAAAGTGTTATGGCCGTCGAAATGACGAATGACACTAATGGGCGAAACCATCATCACATTAATAATCTATTTGATAGAAGGTGGGCCACAGGGGCATGTGGGAACGATACAACCAACGAGGGAAGGAGATAGCAGATTTGAGTTTTCGACATCACGAAGCATGTTGGGCGTGATGAGTGATAGCAGTGCGACTAGGGAAAAAGCTTAGCGGTTTAAATCTTATGGGATTTATTTCGTTTTATGTGCACTGGATTGTTGAATCACAGGGAAGGGAGGCAGTCCACATGTGATGTTCTTGGGGGTTTGTCTGAAAGGGGGATCAGGAGCTTGGGAATTAGAGAGTGAGCAATTTCGAAATTTAAATTGTTGGACTGATTAAGCGGTATCAAAATGGAAACTAACTAAAATGGTAGTTTTTCTTCCAGGAAAAAGTTGGGGAGGGATTTCTCTTCTTTTCTTTTTTTTTTTTTTTTTTTTTTTTTTTGAAATATTTTCACCAGACTATAAAATAAGGCCTGGCCATTTTTGTTGTTTATTTGTACTATATGGTGTTTTCAAATAACCACAAACAACCTACTTAGTATGGAAATGTAGAGCAAGCCCTCCCCACCGTAAAGGATTTTTTATTTTTTATTTTTGGCTTTCTTTTCACGGGGTGCGAAGTGTCCACGTGCGTTAAACGGGGCATTGTATTTACATTACAAAGAACCCAATAGTCTTAATAGGGCCAACCACATCTCCCGTTTTTAAACGAATTTTAACAGTAGTTTTTTTTGTTTCAAAATCTTCACATGTTACTAGGATTTGCGGCCGCCTTTATGATTTAACCACAATTTTATGTCATATAAGGGAACTGTGGAAGGACCATATTAGTGGCAGCAAAAATGTTTGTCATATTCGGCAGGAACGAGTTCTAAAATATAAAAACAATTTTTGTACAATTGATCAACCCAGGATGTCGTTGCGAGAGAAGTGTAAGCAATTGCTATAGAATAACAACAAGGTTTAAAAGGGAAATAGGCATCACAGTAATTATCAAATAAGACTATGAGCAAATTATAGGAAAAAAATGTTACAATAAAACAGAGCTGGGTTTGCTGACTAGTCGAACATAATTTGGGATACAATTCAAGGTGAAATGTTTGGGGTGAAAAAAACTAGGTGGCAGTTTAAAACAGAAATAGCCTTTTTGGAAGTGAAGGGGAACCCCTCAATAGAAAACATGAGCTATTATAGGCCACAGCAGGAATCAAAGTAATTAGAAATTGGTATTATACGAATGAGTGGTATTGAAACCAAGACGATACTTTGTCATCAAGAGTCGACAATCTGCCAGTTATAGGGTCCTATTGTTTTTGCCTAATCCATTAGAAATGGAATTCTATAATTCAACTAAACTGTATACGACAGATTATTATAGATCTCATGTCCCACCACTTTCTTTCTTTCCCGAAGGTTTCATCTACGGATCGGTTCGCCTCTCTTTCCCGTCGTAATGCATAGCAGAGATAAATTCGGTCCCAGAACGGTGGCTATTTTCGGTACGTCCTGTGAATAAATAAAAACCAAACACCCTTACCCGTGTCTGAAGAGGAGCAACAAAGGCGTTGAAGACGTTTTCCTGTCCAGCACCACCTCTACCAGGCAGACCTGAAATCCAGAACCAGCATCCAATCAAAGCAATCAATTGCCTTTTCTTTTAAAAATGCCTTTTATCTTCAAGAATTGACAGGAGTTAATGTGGAGTGAGCAGGAAGAGATCCTCATTCAAAATACAACATTTATCATAAGTTTTGGGTATACTAGGTTGGCAAAATGGACACAAAACAGAATGGAGGTAGAGGTGGGGCCGGCTCAGGTTGTTGACAGTGAATTGGGAAACATTGCCAATGGGCAATCTAAGATGAACTACTGAAGCTATATGAAAAACAAAATGAAGATTGCCAAGAAGATTAAGTGCCTGAAGGGATTTATTTATTTGAGGTAGTAGGTTGATTAAGGAGGTATTATACACCTGCTAAATTTATAGTAATTTAGGACTAGGAGAATGCATTGAGATTACTGATCTGTTGTAATTTCTTCTAAATGAGGAAGCTAATGCTAAAAATAGGGATAATATAAATGTACATCTGTTAGTGTCAGTATGTGCCAAGGTGAGGAGTTTTATCTTTGAATGATGGCAACCAAGATGAACTTAACTAAGAATTTTCATCCGAAATTTGTTTGGGTAATTTGATTATGAGTATGTAATTGAAGCGGGACTGAGATGAGTGATCTAAAATGAATATATGATGAGTTAAAGATATTGAAACTATTCTAAAACATGCCCTAGGTAGTATGGTTAAAACAACGCTATGTTAGGTGTAACGTGTAGGATACTAAAGACTTATCATGAATTAATTTTACGTAGAAATATTGACATTTTTTATTATGAGTATAACCTTGAATGCAAAAGATCGTGATTGATCAGCATAAACATAATCGACTTTTGTAAGTATGGGCTTAGTAATCAAATTAGGAGGGATATTGATGTGTATTTTTAATAGACTATTAGTTGTGGTGTAGTGTCTAAAAGACACACCTTTGCTGGTCCATGCTTGTGATGATAAGGAATCGCCGACACTGATACTCTGTTTTCAAAGGTTTTATTATAACAAAGGTTCCAGCCTCGGAATTTGACAGATTCTGCAGGATATCTGGTGAGACAGCACAGCCAATCAGTAATTTGCTATTCTCCCCTTCTATTGGTTCAGAACATGATTTTATATCATTATGATTGTAATATGGTGTGTGATTCTAAAAAACCAATCCCTGGCCTTTTCTAACTCTCTCCACCATATTCATCTTTCCATGTAAATACAGTAATGTTTTCCAGATGCGTTACCGCACAGTAGAGTAAAGTTCATCTATGACACCATTTTGCAACATCAGCAAAATCTGAGGGCCAAGTTTCCTCTAACCCACTTTCTGCAACGAAGCCAGCATTTTCTAGACTCTTAAGATACTTTACAGTGGCTAACTGAATTGGGTCATTTCACTGTGTGTTTGTGGCGTTTAAAAGAGGGAAGATGATCCCAGGGTCAAATTGATTGCTCTATACTTAAATCCCAACGTCTGTCCTATCTTATCAGGGGAAACTGGAAACTAGCTTTGGGCTTTTTGTCTCTTCTCCTCAACAAAAGTGATTAAAGAGCGGAGCCAGGGTTGAACAGAGTTGTAACCGAAACAGGAGGGTGTTTTTCAAGATAGGGATTGATTGAGTGTATTACTATTGATTTCTGAACTGATCATGAAAGTCGAATGTAGCCGCCACCATAAGATAAAGGGAGTGGCGCGGCAGATAAAAGAGCGGGAAAACTGACGAGCGGGAGGGATTTAAAGCTATTTTCCACAACAGTACTCCATGTCACCCAATGACTAGCATGGCCAGGCACAACTCCACAACACCATCATTATGTTTGCCGACGACATAACAATGTTAGGCCTGCTGATCCACCGACACCGGATTGAGGACAGCCTATAGGGAGGAGGTCCAGAGACCTGGCCGTGTGGTGCCAGGATGGATATAAACCTCTCTCTCAATGTGTCAAGACAAAGGAGATGATTGTGGACTACAGGAAAAAAAAGAGGGACTGAGCATTCCCTTAGTCTCATCGACGGGCTGTAGTGGAAACAAGGTTGAGAGCTTCAAGGTTCCTTGTTGTCCACATCACCAACAAACTATCATGAGTCCAAACACACCAAGCACAGTCGTGAAAGAGGGCACGACCAAAGCCCTACGCCCCTCAGGGAGACTGAAAATAATTTGGCCATGGGTCCTCAGATCATCAAAAAGTTCTACAGCTTGCACCATCGGTACAGCATACTGACTGGTTTCATCATCGCCTGGTATGGCAAAACTGCTCGGCCTCCGACGCACGGCACTACAGGCGGGTATAGTGCGCACGGCCCAGCACATCACTGGCCGGCCAGATCGTATGCCATCCAGGACCTCTATACCAGGCGGTATATTACCTAAATTACCTCGGCTAACCGGTTGCCACCGCACAATGACTCTGTACCGGTACCCCTCGTATATAGCCTCCATACTGTTATTTATTTTACTTGCTGCTTGTTTAATTATTTTGTATTTAAAATTTTTTTTAATGGTTTGACTTATCTATTTTTTCCTTAACACTTTTATATTTCTTCAACTGCATGGTTGGTTAAGGCCGTGTGACGGAAGCATTTCCACTGTACTGTCTACACCTGTTGATTCGGCGCATGTTTCAAATAACATTTGATTGAATTTATATTGATTGTGGGTGCCTGCAGTGGGAGGCAGTGGCTGTAGGAAGCCTTTCACCATAGCATCCTGATTGTGGACGGACAAAAGGGGGAAGCCTGGCTGTGTCACAATTGGCACCGAAGACGGGACACAGAAGGCAGTTTCTACAGCCGGGAGCAACGAACAGCTGGGTTACGGTACCACATTGTTGACATCTGGGTGATGAGGTGACATCCCTCCACTGCAGGCCAGTTGTCACTGAGATTATATTCTTGCTCCCCCAGCCTGTCTGAAGACTTTTTGCAGTCTAGTAGCCCAGTCTGATGAGGCTGTGAGTGGCTGGTGGTGAGGCATACGATGGACATCGGAAACTGGTCCAAGAAGCTATGGTGTTCTCCATTGAGTAGGGAATCTGTCCAAGAAAATAGCCACAAGTCTAAGAAAGCGTTAAAAAGTGACAGATTTAGGTATATACCACTTGAATCACCACGGAAACTAATTTAAAGCCAAACACAAAATAAACATCCATCTCTGCATATACCACACAGCTGATATTCAAACTCATAAAGAAAATGTGTTATGCACCTCAAATTAAGTCTATTGTAGCTACCAAACGTATTTATCTTGAGTTTTTTTTTTCAAGAAAGCAAGCATCCAGACAAAACATCTGATATTGGAGAAAAAACCACTACCAAAAATTCAATATTTCTAAAAGTGAAAGTGCGAGGTTGCATTACTGCATCCTCAGTTTAAAAAAAACCGTAGTCCCATATGCATGGTAACATACGTATGGGCATAGCCACAGCACTGGTAGAAAACTGTCTTTACAGTGACCGGTGATAGCAAAGCACTAATCCAAATTACACGTTTATTACATACAGTTGCATTCGGAAAGTATTCAGATCCCTTGACTTTTTCCGTTTACGTTACAGCAGTCTTCTAAAATGGATTAAATTAACTTTTTCTCTGATCAATTCTACACACAATACCCAATTATTTAACATAAGTATTCAGACCCTTTGCTATGAGACTTGAAATTGAGATCAGGGGAATCCTGTTTCCATTGATTTCATCATTTGAGATGTTTTTCTACAAACTTGATTGGAGGTCACTGTGTGGTAAAGTCACTGATTGGACATTGATGCGAAAGGCACACATATTCTGTCTATTATAAATTTACCACAGTTGACAGTGCATGTCCAGAGCAAAAAACCAAACCATGAGGTCAAAGGAATTGTTATTTTCTCCGTAGAGCTCCGAGACAGGATTGTGTCAACGCACAGAATCTGGGGAAGGGCAACAAAATATTACTGCATCAGCATTGAAGGTCCCCAAGAAGAACCCGTGGCCTCCAATCATCTTAAATGGACGAAGTCTGAGATACACAAAGACTCTTCCCTAGAGCTGGCCCCGCTTTCGTCATTATGGAGTAATTGTGTGTATATTGATGAGGGGAAAAAACTATTTAATCCATTTTAGAAGAAGGCTGGAATGTAACAAAAAAGGGGGGTTTGAATACTTTCCGAATGCACTGTAACGGATATGATCTGTATGATCATGAGTTGTTCCTGACTGACTGTAGATCGCACAATTCAGTGTGTATGAGCACCCTAACCAACAATTAGAAATCTAAAGTTCGTCAAGGACCAATTTGTAGACAGTAAAAAGTTATATAATACATACCAACTGTCTTGGGAACATGAGTATTGCAATGATCTGTAAATTAAAACAAGACAAAGAAGTTTTTAATAGATGTGTCACAATGGAACCATATATATTATATTAAAGAGTACCATTTAACTTTTTTACATGTGTACATCCTAGAATTGCGTCTTAATTGGCCTGAAAGTGAGTCTGTTTCAACTGATTACACTGAGCTACCAAAGTTACTGCTGGCGCTCTCATTCTCTCCGTCTAATCAGGAAAATGGGATACAAGTGTGTGAGAATCTGCCAATCAGTTGAGCTTTACAACCAGGAGATTTAATAGCTGGAATAGGAGTCTGATCAACTGGATCCGGCCACTCTAAAAACCTTGTCAACATGCAGACATTAATGATCAAATTCGTTTGGTTTTCAAAAATCCATTTTGGTAATACTGGACAGTCCAAACAAACAAGTTCCAAGTAACCAAATCGGATTTGTGTTGTGTTCAGACAGCAGTCATTATCTGACATGGGGTTTGTGGGGGGGGACTATGCGAGTTGTCATAGTAATGACGGGGTGTGTGCGCAAGTGGTGTTACGGCTGATTGGTGTGAGTGCTCGTAGGTCCTAGAACTCAGACAGTTAATGTAGCAAGCTAAGGTGATAACAATGCCTGTCATGAACGTTATCCCAAGTTGACTTTGAATGTTTAGAATCATAGTGTAAGAACAACTTTTAAAAGCTTCAACGGATAAGATTATCAAACTTTCAAAACAAGTCTTTTTTGGCGCTATCCCACAGCCAGTCAAATAGCTCAGGGTTTCCCAAAATTTGGGGGTTTTGCCCTAGCACATACATAGTTCATACAAACTACAGTGGTCCTCTGTCGCTCAGCTGGTAAGAGCACGGCGCTTGTAATGCAAGGTAGTGGGTTCGACGCCCGGGACCACCATACACAAAAATGTTTGCACGCATGATTGTAAGTCTCTTTTGGATTAAACGCGTCTGCTAAATGGGATAATAGTTATTATTCGGAACGTATTATGACCCCTTGACTTTTTTACATTGTGTGTACGGTACAGGCAGTATTATAAATATGTATTAAATTATTATTTTCCCTCAGTAATCTACACACAATACACCAATAATGAGAAAAACAAAAAACAAGTTTTTATAATTTTTTGATCACTTTATTAAAAAAATTAAAAAAACTGAAAATACCTTATTTACACAGTGACCTCCCAGCATTCTGAAATCGGAAGAAGTTTGGAACCACCAAGACTCGTTCCTAGAGCTGGCCACACCGGCCAAAACTGCGCAATCGGGGGAGAAGGGCCTTGGTCTCCTGAGGGAGTGACAAAGAAACCCGATGGTCACTCTGATAGAGCTCCAGGAGTCCTCTGTGGCGATGGGGAGACCTTCTAGAAGAAGGACATCCATCTCTGCAGCACATCACCAATCAGGCTTTATGCATTAGAGATGGCCAGACGGAAAGCCAACTCCTCAGTAAACGGCACACGACAACCCGATTGGAGTTTGCCAAAAAAGACACATAAAAGGACTTCTCAGGGACCATGAGAAACAAGATTCTCTGGTATGTATGAAAACCAAGATTGAACTCTTTGGCCGAAGTCCCAAAAATCGTCATGTCTAGGAGGAAACCTGGCACCATCCCTACGGTGAAGTATGGTGGTGGCAACATCATGCGTGTGGGGGGGATTTTTTGGTTTGTTAATTCAAGCGGCAGGGACTGAAGAAGAATAGTCAGGATGCGGGAACCATGAACGGAAACAAAGTACAGAGAGATCATTGATGGAAACCTGCCTCAGGAGCGCTCAGTGCTCAGGAACTGGGGCAAAGGTTTCACTTCCAAACAGGACACCAAACCTAAAGCACACAGCCAAAGACAACGCAGGAGTGCTTCGGGACAAGTATCTGAATGTCCTTGAGTGGCACAGCCAGAGCCCGGACTTGAAACCCGATCGAACATTCTCTGGAGAGTCCTGAAAGTAGCGTGCAGCAACACTCCATCCCAACCTGACAGAGCCTGATGAGGATCTACGGAGAGAAGAATGGGAGAAACTCCCCAAAATACAGTTGTATCAAGCTTGGTAGTGATCATAACCCAAGAAGCAATCAAGGCTTGTAATCACTGCAAAGGCGGCTTCAACAAAGACACCCACTCTACACATGAGTAAAGGGTCTGAAAATATGTAAAGTGATATTCATTATTCTATTTTTATCAATGTGCACACATATCTACACTCTGTTTTGCTTTGTTATTATGGGGTATTGTGGCAGGGCGAGTGATATAAACATAATAATGCTATCACATGTTAGAATAAGGCATGTAACGTAACAAAATGTGGAGAACGAGTTTGGAAACAGTGATCTAGATAGCTAGTAAGCTGTTTCGCTTTCTAACACATTTCACTAATGTGTTGTCAACAATAAAAAGCTAGTTAGCAACGACATGTTCTGTCAAACTGTTAACAGAGTCTCTAGCAAGCATCAAGATATGCAAATAACAGTCTTTAAAACCACTTCAGGCAACATAAATCACATTTGACTTCTTCAGACAGAAGTCACATGCCAGGAAGGAAAATTCAGATTGGTATCTAAACTCAAACACACCTATGGCCCCCTGCTTCTTTTTTGGCTGTGCAGCCTGCAAGGAAAAATAACATTCGATTTCGGGACATGCAAAAAAATAGGATTTAGTCACTTCAAACTGGTTTAAGTTAGGGGGATTGAGGGTGGAAAAGTCTTGCAGTTTGTTGGAAAATAGTAAGGGGACTGGTGAGGATTGAATGGGCAGGTCGCATTCCTGGCTGATACATTTGAGGACAACATGATAGATCTACAACATCTTGATAGGTATTTAACCTATCAGCTAACCACATCATATGATTTATTGTCGCCTAACTGTTGCAGTCGATTGATGTGGCCCCACAAGTCCATGTTTGATGTTAATTACAACGTCTCTGCAAATGTTGTCAGCCTGGAAACACAACCAAAAGTCTATTATGAGATGTGATAAAGGCAGTCAAAAGATATATAAATACACGCATTCCGAAATCTGTGTGGTCATCTTCCCCAATGTCATGGTCTCGGCCTCTCGGCCGTGTTGTGAGTGCTGAACCACAAGTTACATCAAGGAATATATCTTTCAATAATCACAATTTTATTATACAATGGAAAACAAAAATTGACAAAAATACAGTTAATATCTCAAAATTGAATAGGTAATTAGCTTTGGCATTCCTTCTTGCAGATCTGGGTGATGGAAGACTAGATCGCCTTTGCCGTCCCTCTTCTTCCAATGGACAATTGGGACAGGAGGTAAAAGGTATTTTTCTCCTTGGGTCCTCAAGTTATTTGAACATGAAAAAGTGAAGTAAGTTCAAATGAAGCAATATGAAAAATTCAAACATCACTGCTAGTTGATTATCGGCTTAACGAAAGTGTGGCTGCTAATTCAGTAATGGGAGAGGACATTGTACTGGGAGCGAATTCCATTGCTGTACTTACAGAAATACATAATAATAGCTTTGTTAAAACAAAACTGAGTGAATGAAATGTAAACGCTGACAATATCTAATGCCAAATGTCACGGAAATTTACAGTCTTTGACATCCACATTTGGAAGATGGCGGAGTAGTGCAGTCCTGTTTCTCGTCGTGTGTCATGTAAATAGCCTGTAAATAACCCAGTTTTTTTTTGTATTCTTTAGTACAATATTTCCCTATCAGACTTTTCATCCTTCTACAAAAATATACTTTCCTGCAACCCCCTCAACTCAATGTGGGAAACGGATTATATCTATGACTTACCTTTATCTAGAATTCTAGAATCTCCCAGTGATGAAACATAGCTAGCCAGATCACTAGCTACTTGCTATTAGACACAGCTAGCGGTTGCTAGCGGTGTTCTTTCACCCAGCACATTGGATTTTTTTTCCGCGGGATTAATTTTAATCCACTGGACAGTGTTCACCGGATATTCGGCCAGTCTGCACAGGGGGGGCGGCAGGCTTTATCGACCCAGAAACATAAAGGACTTCACTGGACCTTTAACTCCCGGATTCATCCGCTACCAGCTGGATACAACAAAACGGACACTTTGGTCTCGGCTTAACAACCTGAGCTAGGCCCAACTCTCCGGCTATCTAACCTCTCATAGAACTGGACGGGACCAACCTAGTATTGCCCCGCGATCCTACACGAATGCAGTCTGCAGACGAAATCGTCTGATGTGGTTCGGACGTAAACACGAAGATTCCATCCATCTGCTAGCCCTGGCCAGTTAGCACACGCTTACTCACTAAACTCAACTAGTCTCACTGAACTAGCTAACTTGCTATTAGCCACAGCTAGCGGTGTATTTACCCAGAACATTAGATTTTTTTCCGCGGGATTAATTTGAATCACTGCGACATTGATCACCGGATATGCGGCCAGTCAGCACTGACGCGTATTGACCAAGAACATTATCAGTTTTTCGACGGCATCACTGAATCACTGGACCTACAACTACGGATTCATCTGCTACCAGCTGGCGCTACAACAAAACGGACGTCAGAACACGCTAGCCGTGCCGCTCTACTCACTAGCGGCCTTCACACCGGAACTCACGATAACTCAGCTATACAGCCTGATATCTGCTCGGACGGTCCTTTCTTACTGGTGACTACATCCTGTTTATGTTTAGCCTCAGCCCAAACATGGTTAGTTTATTGTTGTTTCGGTTTATTCAATGTTACTATATCACTGTAGTAGACCCCCCAGCCTAGCTAAAACTGCCTGGGTTAGCCTCCTTTGTCCCTCCAACCCATACATTCAGTAGACCGACTCAATTGATGCCTATAGAGATACTATCTCTTGCAGTGTTAACCAACGCTCTAGGTTTACCTCCACTTTACTCAAAAATATCTTCCATATCCCTGTCTGTTCATAAAGGCCCTGAATCTTTTCTATAACACAGGAAAATCTGCCCCGTATTCTTTTTGTACCCCAACGGCACTAGAAGGACCAGTAGGTTCTTAAAGCCTTTAGCCGTTATCCCTATCTAGTCCTCCTCTGTTCCTATGGTGATGTAGAGGTCTAACCCAGGCCACTGTAGCCCCACAGTATCACTCATACTCCACAGAGCTATCATTTGTTGACTCTGTAATCGCAAAAGTCATGGGTTCTTTGCACATAAATATCAGAAGTCTACTTCCTAAGTTTGATTTATTCACAGACGTTAGCACACTCTGACAAAACCTGAGTGTTCTAGCAGTGTCTGATCACTGGCATCAGGAAGGCCACCAAAAATTCTGAAATTTCCATCCCCCAACTATAACATTTTCCGGCATAGATTAGACACTGCCAAAGGGGGTTGAGTTGCATCACTGTAGAGAGAGCCTGCCAGAGCTCTATCATACTATCCAGGTCTCGTGCCCCAAACAGTGTGGAGCTTCTACTTCTAAAAATCCACCTTGCCAGAAATAAGTCTCATCAATGTTGTCGCTTGCTACAGAACACCCCTCAGCCCCAGCTGGTGCCTGTGACACCATATGGTGAAGTGATTGCCCCCCATGTATCCATCTGAGTTTGTATACTGCTTGGTGACCTAAATTGGGATATGCTTAATACCCCAGCCATCTACATCCAAGCTAGATGCCCTCAACCTCACGCAAAATTATCCACGCAACCTACCAGGTATCACAACCCTAAATCCTTAAACATTGGAGTACCCTCATAGATATCATACCTGACCGTAATATACCATCTAAATTACACCTCCGGCTGTCTTCAACCCAGGATCTCAAAGCGATCACTGCCTTATTGCCTGCAGTCCCGATATAAGGGTCCTGCGGTCAAACGAAAAACCACCCCTCATCACTGTCAAACGCCTCCCTAAAAAACTTAGCGAGAGGGCCTTCCTAATTGACCTGGGCCCAGGTATCATGGATGGATATAGATCTCATTTCCGTTCAGTATAGAGGATGCCTGGGTGTTCCTTTAAAGTAATTTCCTCTCAAATCTTAAAGTAAACATGCCCCATTCAAAAAATACAGAACATAAGAACCCGATATAGCCCCTGGTTCTCTCTCAGACTTGACTGCCCTTGACCCAGCACAAAAACATCCTGTGGCGTCACAGCAGTAGCATCAAATAGCCCCGCGATATGCAAACTTTTCAGCGGAGTTAGGAAACCAATATACACAAGCCAGTTCAGGAAAAGCAAAGGCTAAAACTTTTCAAACAGAAATTTGAATCCTGTAGCACTAACTCCAAAAAAGTGTTGGGACACTGTAAAGTACATGGAGAATAAGAGCACCTTCCTCCAGCTGCCCACTGCCCTGAGGCAGGGAAACACTATCACCACCGATCAAATCTACAATAACTCAAGAATTTCAACAAGCATTTTGCGTACAGCTGGCCATGCTTTCCATCTGGCTACCACTAACCGCCTCCAACTCTTGCACCCTCTGCTGCAATTTGCCCATGCCCCCCCCGCTTCTCCTTCACACAAAATTCAGACAGCTGATCGTTTTGAAGGCGCTGCAAAAATCTGGACCCTACAAATCAGCTGGCTAAAGACATCTGGCGACCCTTTCTTCCTAAAAAACTAGCCGCCGAACTTGTCGCAACCCCTATTACTAGTCTGTTCAAACATCTCTTTCATAACGCTCTGAGATCCCCAGGAGATTGGAAAGCTGCCGCGGTCATCCCCCTCTCGTCAAAGGGGGTGACACTCTAGATCCAAACTGCTACAGACCATAATCCCATCCTGCCCTGCCTTTCGAAAAGTAGTTCCCCCCCCCCTGAAAGCCAAGTTAAAAACAGATCATCGACCATTCCGAAATACCACCGTACCTTCTCCGCTATGCAATCAGGATTTCCGAGCTGGTAACGGGTGCCAATTCCAGCCTACGCTCAAGGTCCTAAACGATATTATAACCGCGATTGATAATAGACAGTACTGTGCAGCGTTTCATTCGGACCTGGCCAAGTCTTTCGACTCTGTTCAACCAACCGCATTCTTATTTGCAGACTAAAGAGACCGTGGTTTCTCAATGACTGCCTCGCCTGGTCACCAACTACTTCTCAGATAGAGGTTCAGTGTGTCAAATCGGAGGGCAGGTTGTCTGGACCTATGGCAGTTCTCTATGGGGGTGCCACAGGGTTCAATCTTGGGACGACACTTTTCTCCGTCGTATATCAATGATGTCGCTCTTGCTGCTGGTGACTCTCAGATCCCACCTCTTACGCAGACGAAACACATTTGTGTATACATCTGGCCCTTCATGGGAACACTGTGTTAAACAAACCTCCAAACGAGCTTCAATGCCATACAAACATCCTTCAGTAGCCTTCATACTGCTCTTAAACACTAGTAAAACTAAAATGGCATGCTTTTCAATCGAACGCTGCTAGCACCAGCCCACCCGACTAGACTCACCACTTCTCGACGGCGTCTGAACTAGAGTAGGTGGAACAACTACAAATATCTAGTGTCTGGGTAGGACCTGTAAACTCAACTTCCAGGACTCACATAAAGAATCGCCAATCAACGTTAAATCTAGAATCGGCTTCCTTATTTCGCAACAAAGCCTCTTCACTGATGCTGCCAAACATGTCCTCGTAAAATTGACTATCCTAAGATCCTTGACTTCGGCGATAGTCATTTACAAAATAGCCTCCAACACTATACTCAGGTCAAACTGGATGTAGTCTATCACAGTGCCATCAGTGGCTGTGTCTCAAAGCCCCATACACTACCCACCACTGTGACCTGTACGCGCTTGTTGGCTGGTCCTCACCAACATGTTCGTCGTCTCAAAACCCCACGGCTCCAGTGCCATCTATAATCATGCTAGGCAAATGCCCGCCTTATCTAAGATCATTGGGTCACAATAGCAGTAACCACCCGCAGTCTGCGCTCCCAGCAGGTATATCTCAACTGGTCAATCCCAAAGCCAAACACCTTCCTTTGGCCGGCCATCATTCCAGTTCTCTGCTGGCCAATGACTGGAAAACGAATTGCAAAAATCTCTGAAGCTGTGGAGACGCTTTATCTCCCCCAATAACTTTAAGCATCAGTTTGTAAGAGCACCTTACCGATTCACTTCACCTGTACACAGCCCCCATCTGAAATTAGCCCACCCAAACTAACCTCATCCCTATATGTTATTATTCAATTTGCTCTTTCTGCACCCCAGTATCTCATTGCCACATTAATATCTCGCCACATCTAGCAATTCCAGTGTTAATACTATTGTAATTTATTCTTCGACACTATAGCCGATTTATTGGCTTACCTCCATTAACTTGCTACCATTTGCACACACTGGTTATAATATAATATTCTGTTGTATTTCTGGACTTTATGTGTTTTTTTACCCCATAGGTAAACTCTGTGTTGTTTTTTTATTGCACTACTCTTGCGTTATCTTGGGCCAGGTCGCAGTTGTATATGAAGAAACCTGTTCTCAACTGGCTGTACCTGGTTAAATAAAGGTGAAATAAAAAATAAATAAAAATTACATAAATTGTTCATTTCCATTCTTGTGTGTAAACAATGGAAACCAATCATTGGGTAATGACAGGGTAAGACTGTTGTGTTAATCTAATGAGGCATCTATAGTTATATTTCTCAGAGAATCAATGGGTATATCAAGAATAGCCAATGTCCATTTTTAACCAGATTTCCCAGGACACCAGATTGTGGCTAATGAGATAAAAATTGCTACAAAAAACCTATAGGCTACCTCTTCTGCCCACAGTTCTCACAAGTAGGTCTCATCAGCGCCTCTTGCAATTCCTCATGCAACCCTACCAAAATCACTCATACTGTTAGGCATTGATATATGGATGGAAATAATGTGCTACTAATTACAAGTATGTTGGACGTAGGTCAATGCAACTACACTTGAAGTCGGAAGTTACATAGCACCTTAGCCAAAATCTCAGTTTTTCACAATTCCTGACATTCTAATCCTAAATAAAAAATTCCCTGTCTGTAGGTCGCAGGTTAGTATCAGCAGTGTATTTAAGAATGTGACATGAAATGTCAGAATAATAGTAGAGAATAATCTATTATATTCAGCTTTTATTTCTTTCATCACATTCCAGTGGCGTCTCAGAGGTTTACATACACTCAAGTTGTATTTGTAGAATTGCCTTTAAATTGTTAAAATTGGGTTAAACGTTTCGGGGTAGCCATCCCACAAGCTTCCACAATAAGGTTGGTGGAATTTTGGCCCATTCCCCCTGACAGAGCTGCTGTAAACTGAGTAAGGTTTGTAGGACTCCTTGCTCGCACACACTTTTTCAGTTCTAGCCCACACAATGTTCTAATAGGATTGAGGTCAGGGCTTTTGTGATGGCCAATCCAATACCTTTGACTTTGTTGTCCTTAAGCCATTTTACCACAACTTTGGAAGTATGCTTGGGGTCATTGTCCATTTGGAAGACCCATTGCGGACCAAGCTTTAAACTACTGACTTATGTCCTGAGATGTTTGCTTCAATATATCCACCATACTTTTCCTTCATCATGATGCCATCTATTTGATGAAGTGCACCAGTACCGCCATGCAGCAATTGCTCCCGAAAGTACGATCTTGGTCCAATGTGGCAGATGCAAAACCGTATGTCTAGCTTTCTTTTATTATGGCGTTTGGAGCAGTGGCTTCTTCATTGCTGAGGGGCTTTCAAGGTTATGTCGATTAAGGACTTGTTTTACTGTGGATATAGATTACTATGTGTTACCTGTTTCCTCCAGCATCTTCACAATGTCCTTTGCTGTGTGTTTGGATTGATCTGCACTTTCGCACCAAAGTACGTTAATCTCTAGGAGACAGAACACGTTCTCCTTCCGGAGCGGTTATGACGGCTGCCGTGGCCCCATGGTGGTTATACTTGCGTAATTATTGGTTGCTACAGTATGAACGTGGTACCATTCAGGCGTTGGGAAATTGCTCCCAAAGGATGTGAACCAGGACTTGTGCGGGGTCTACAATTTAATTTTCTGAGTTCTTGGCTGATTTCTTTTGATTTTCCCATGATGCAAAAGAGGCACTCGAGTTTGAAAGGTAGGCATCGAAATGCATCCACAGGTTACAACTCCAATTGACTCACATTATGTCAATTAGCCTATCAGAAAGCTTCTAAAGCCATGGACATCATTTTCTGGAATGTTCCAAGCTGTTTTTAAAGGCACAGTCAACTGAATGTAATGTATTAAAACTTTCTGACCACACTGGAATTGTGAAACAGTGACTTATAAAGTGAAACAATCTGTACTGTAAACAAATTTTTGGAAAATGGACCTTGTTGTCATGCACAAAGTAGATGTCCTAAAACCGACTTGCCCAAACACTATAGTTTTCTTAAACAAGAAATTTGTGAGCGTGGTTGAAAATCAAGATTTTAATGACTCCTAACTAGTTAGCTATCTAGGCTCAATTAGCTATCTAGCTCCAATTAGATAGCTAGCGAGCTACATAATGTTCCACCTAGATTATGTGTTGCCTAGGCTAGCTCATCTTTCATAAGAAGACCACATATTACAGTACCAGTTCAAAAGTTTGGACACACTACTCATTCAAGGGTCTTTCTTATTTTTACTATTTTATACATTGTAGAATAATAGTCGAAGACATTCAAGACTATGAACATAACCACATATGGAATCATGTGGTAACCCAAAAAAGTGTTAACCTCTACTGGATTGAGGTGTCCGAAATTCGGTCAGGTCGTTGCTCAATGTGGATAATGTGACTACAAGATGGTTTTAACTAAAAGCACATTTTCACGGACATATACATGTCTATATGGGCAGAAAGCTTAAATTATTTCTAATCTAAACTGCTTTTGTCCATTTACAGTATTTATTACAGAGAAAGAATACACTTTTATTGTTTGAAGAACAAAAACACTTTATCAGCAACTGGTTTGACCCCCTGTTTCCTCATTATCTCTGAGGTAAAATGTACTTACATTCAGATATTCGGGCTCTGATTGTCATTCGGAGGTTCCTAGAGATAAATCATTGCATTGTTTGTTTAATAAAATCAATTTCACTCCTAACACAGCCTGGATAACGTTTCGCCAAATTCCGACATTTGAATTGAAAAAAAAACTTTTCAATTTAAACCTTTAGCCCTTTTTTGACCCAGTCAAGTTGGGTTTTTTCTGCAATCCTCAGATTTTAGAAGGCGCCCGAACTTTTTCCTGTTTTCGCAAAAGTTTATTACCCCCCAAAGGATTGACATGATTACGCCCCAAATGAAAGGGGGGTGTTCACTTGATTGACTTACTTGGTCCAATGCCCACCTATCTTTTTAAAACTACTACTAGATACCCAATGAAGGGGGCTTGGGGGGGTGCATGAGGGAAAAAAGTTTTTTGATCCCTGCTGTTTTGTACGTTTGACCCTGACAAAAAAATTTATCAGTCATATTTTAATTGTAGGTTTATTTAAACAGTGAGAACAGAATAAAAAACAAAAAAACCCAAAAAAACGCATGTAAAAAAATTTTTTAAATTTGTTTTGCATTTTAATGAGGGAAAAAATTTTTGGACCCCCTCTAAATCAAAAAGATTTCTGCTCCCAGGTGTTTTTTATACAGGTAACGAGCTGAATTTGGAGCACACTCTTAAGGGAGTAAAATTTCCCAATTCACTTGTTCCCGTAAAAAGAACCGTCCCCAAAGCAATCAATCAACAATTTCCCAAAATCTCCACCAGGCCAAGACCCCAAGAGCTCTCCAAGGGTTCAGGACAAGATTGAACCTACACAAGGCTGGGAAGGGGGTACAAGACCCGCAAGCAGCTTTGGGAGAAGGTGAAAACAGTAGGTTTGATTTTTTCGCATAGGAAAGAAACACAAAAAAAATGTCCTCCCTCGGCCTTTGGCTCCAGCAAAATCTCATCTCGCGGGGGTTGCAAAAGATCATGAGAATGAGGGAAAAGCCCAGAACTAAGGAGGATCTTGTCAAAGTCTCAGGCAGCTGGGGGCCTATTCCAAGAAAAAAAAATTGGAAAACACTCCCGTGAAGGGCTGAAAACCTGCAGCGCCCGCAAGGGCCCCCCCGCTCAAAAAAGCAAATACATGCCCCCTCGAAGTTTGCCAATTTAAAAAAATGAATGATTTAGGGAAACTGGGTGAAAGTGTTGGTCAAATGAACCAAAATTGAGGTTTTGGCATCAACTCAATCGCCGTGTTGGAGGGGAGGAAACTGCCTATGCACCAAAAACACCACCCCACGTCAAACAGGGGGGTGGAAACTTTTCTTTGGGGGTGTTTTTCTGCTAAGGGGGGGCGGACAAAATTTACCCCATCAAAGGGGCATGGCGGGCATGTACCGTCAAATCTTGGGGGGAGAACCCCTTCCCCCACCAGGGGATTGAAAATGGGTCGTGGATGGGTATTTCCCGCATGCAATGACCAAAACACACGGCCCAAGGGAAAAAAGGAGGGGTCAAAAAAGAAACAATTTAAATCTGGAGTGGGTAGCCCGTCTCCGACTTAATCCCATAGAAAATATGGGGGGAGCTGGGGAAAGGTTCGAGGCCAAACATC
>JAGTTL010000389.1:0-50509 GCA_036851935.1 Coregonus suidteri | reverse complement strand
CCAGATTGGGCGTGATACAGTCTCTTGACACTACAGACGCTTCCTTGTTGTTGAAATGGGGTCCAAGGTCTCTATTGGTTTTCAGTCTGTGTGAGAGTGTGAGTTCCCTCTCTTTGTAACAGTCCCTGTTGGTCCCTCTCCCCGAGAGTCTCAGACGCCTCCTAGACAGTGGAAACTGATCAAAGGTCAGTGTTGTGTTGTTCTCCCTAATGGTCAATGTCCCTCCCTGGCCAGGACAGACACTGGCTGAACTCCCATCTCCCAGCAGGCCTTGCGGTCAGGGTACAATGCAGGTGGCCTTGCGGAGCGCCAGGTAACCGGTGACGGCGTCAGTGGGGAGCAGGCGCAGGAAGGAGAACTCCTCAGATGACGTGAACCTCAGCTTGGTCTGGGGGTCCGTGTAATTGGCCTGACACATGGACACATTGCATAATGCAGTGAGTGTGTTTAGTTCAGCTGACACATACAAAATGACAATAGCTCATAGGGTGTCCATAAACATGTGTGAGGACTGGAGAACAGTCTGTATGTGTGTGTGTGTGTGTGTGTGTCAGTTACTCACAGGGAGTCCAGAGATGTCTGAGTATTTCTTGGCTGGCTTCAGGGAGGGGGGGGCATCGATGCTGTAGTCTGAACACAGCAGGGTCAAAGGTCAAACTCAGGCAATCAGAGAAGGCTCAGAAAGTATCAGGTCAGGTGTAATACTGCACAAAGAAGTAGCTTATAGTTACACAGCCTTCTGTTAAAATCCCCAAAATGAGCAATCATTTTCACTGTAAACATCTTTCAAAGCAGAAACATTGATCCAAAACATGTTTCACACACAAAATCAGACCCACTCACAACTGGGGTCATTGACCTTCCAGGGTAGAGTCCGTTCCACTGACAGGATCTGTTTCAAGTTTTTCCAGGTTCGGTTCTTTTTTCCTGCTGCAGCTCCCCCTATCCCTGAATGCTGTAGAGAAAAATGGGGGGAGAGAGAGGAGTGAGGCGAAGACAAGTGAGTGAAAGACAGAAAATGCTCTATCAACCAGTTATCATTTCACAAGTGCTCCCCCCAGTCTGCTCACCACAAATATGGGGTCTTTGAAGGGCAGGGGTTTGGCTGCAGGGTCAGTTGTGGCTGGAGCTACAGCGTCAGACACGCCCACTGCCTTCCCCTCAGACACCGCCTCCACTGCAGCCACCTACAGGGGTGGTTTAGCAGGACGCAACGTTTTGTAACGTTTAGATTGAAATATGCTATGTTTATACAACACGCCTCTCTGACATGTAAAATAAGTAATCACGTAGGCTCTATTCGTGGCATTTCTATCTGCAACGTTGTTTGGCAACTGAACGTGGCCCAGGGGACAGCTCAGCTGTTACATAACTAGTTACACCAACCAGTTTGGATAAAGTGCAGCCAGCATTACAAGCATTATGTAATCTCTCTACTTTTCAAGTTTGAGTGATCTTTGGTGTTTAGAAAAACAAAAGAGATTGATTATAATTTTGACTGCAGAATGTAGATCATAGTTTTCACTGGGACTTAACTGGAGATGTTAAATACGAGGTTAAAAAGTGGTGAAGTGACTATAACTGTATTTTATTGTAATGGGAGGACCTCTTACCACGCCCACTCAATTTTTGGTACTGTATCATCGAAATCAGAAACATTTTCATTGGCCTGTCTATGGGCGGCAGGTAGCTTAGTGGGTAAGAGCGTTGTGCCAGTAACCGAAAGGTCGCTGGTTCTAATCCCCGAGCCGACTAGGTGAAAAATCTGTCGATGTGCCCTTGAGCAAGGCACTTAACCATAATTGCTCCTGTAAGTCGCTCTGGATAAGAGCGTCTGCTAAATGACCAATTATTATTATTATTTATTCCTCTGCGTATGTAGTAGCTTCCTAGCTAGCTAACTTGCAGCGAGGAAACTACCTGCGCTTGTGTCTGGTTTGCGATGGGCTGCTTCTTCTTCTTGCTGTTGTTCCCACTGGCCGGTAGAGCAGGAGAGGTGACCGTGTTAGCAGGTCGCTTCTTACCGCGGTGCCCGGCCGGGCTAGAAGCCACCACCAAAGTCTGTGTTTTACCAGCTGGCGAAGCCGTCACCGTGACTGTCCCTGCTACACCGGGATTATGGTTCGGAGAAGCCATTTCTCTGTAAATGATTAACGGAAGAAATAAAATGTTCATAAACACATGTTCTATTGTCTTTGAAAATATTTTCGAGTAATCGTCCCGCGGATAACCACTTCCGGGTCAAAACAATTTCTAAGGGCCTTCTTCTGCTTCTACTTCTTCTTCTTTTTTTAGGCTTTATGGCAGACTACAACCTTTTAGTGTATTGCCGCCACCTACTGTTTGGCTGTTTATCAGCCTACTATTCTGTATTATGAATTCATTACACTGTGAAAAATTGCCCTACCAACTAATGCAACACCCATTAAAACCTCACCATCACTCCACTACTTTGACCCTATCTGATCCTACACCAGGCCAACAGCCTGGGAGGACGGGACACTATCGCTAACAGCTTGTAACTGTTCTGCAGTACAATCATGTACACCCAAATACTTATCTGCAGCTGCCACCACAACATCTATCCTCTGTGATTTACGTCCCATTCCTGCGGAACGTACAGTTGAAGCTCATTTAATGTAGCCTACTTCTACACAATTTAAAAACTCTAAAATGCTATTTGGAGAACAACAAAAACAAACAAAAATGTCCCCCAGACATTATCACCGCAATATTAGGTTTATTTAGGTTTTATACTCAACCTCATCATACATAGGCTACATTGACTATTTTAGCCTACTTGTGGAACAGTGCATACAGTGCAACATGAAATAGATGCATAATACACGCTAAGGGCGACTTCAAATACCGACATCAATGTGAACTTAACCGGAGCATAAAACAACTGACTGCGAATGCAAACTATGCCAGATAAATCCTACACATGCATTGAAATAAAAGGCATACATTAAAGGAATTACGTAGGCCTACAATCGACAAGAACGCATAAAGACAAACAAAATCTACACATTAAGGCCGCGCGGTGATTCAGCACGGCTGAATGGACAGCGCCTCGGTACAGGTAGACATAGGGGAGCTCCGTGGGGTGTGGCTGAATGGACAGCGTCTCTGTCCAGTAGCCAGCTAGAATTAGGCTATTCAGTTTATACATTTTCTGGGCACAGTTGAGTAGCCTACAATGCTTATATGAAAATCATAACTGGCATGGAGATCTTTAGAAATTGTAGGATAAATTGTAAACTGTCACTCATATGAAAAAGGTTGCAGACCCCCTGCTATAGGCTATATGAAGTCACTCTTGTGGAACGGCGTATACCATGTACTATGGCAGTGACATTGTCTTGTGCGCTTGCCACCAAAATTGTTGCTCTGCATTCAGAGATGTTCCTTATAATGTGTAAGCTCAGCATTCTGCGAATATTGAAGCATTCCATCAACAAGGTGTTTCTGAGAACATTGAAACACTGTATCAACGAACCAGGCGGCTCGGATTATATTGAAACATTTTGTATCAACAAGACTACTCCGAGAATATGAATATTGCAACATTGTAGGCAACGCGAAGGCGGCCCGCGAACATTTCCCCTGGGGCCAGCTTGTCTCTGCCTGATATTATTGTGTTGCCTACGCAGCATATTGGTGCTCATTACATATATTTTTAAAACAGCCCTACATCCTCACTATAGATAAATAACTTAGCAATATTTAATTACGTTTTGTCAGTAAGATTGATCTGTTAGAATATCTCATTTTAATTCAGGAAGATGGACCAGCAAGACTGATAGAGGGAGAGGTGGAAATGCATTATACCAGAGGCAGGTAGGCTACAGGTAGGGATGCCAGCAGAGGATGGTGATGTAGGTCTACAGCAAAAAGTTAAAAGAGTTAGCCCAACTAGGTAATCATTCATTATGAATTATTTGCATTATCTCAATTATCATTCTGTCAGCTGCATGACAATGCACATTTGTTATAGCCTACAATTGTTATTGTCTTTGAAGCCAAAAACAAGACTTGTATTTTTGGGAAATGCTCTAAGTAGCAAGTTGTTCAGTTGTTTATTTTCATACCAATAGGCCTACATGAAACCAAAATTGCACTAGCCTACTGGGCGAATAAATTAAAATAACAATTTTAAAATAGGTTGTGATAGTGCGCAATTGGCGCACTGCCTAAACAGCTGACCTGCAAAGCAAATGGCACTATCTGCCTTCTGCTTTCTAAAAGTGACAGAAAATGCACACAGCTGCTCTATTTTTTTATTTTATTAATAGTTTATTTTATTTACATTTTTCAGGGCGTGCTGCAGCACCCTCAGCACCCCTACTTCCTGTGGCTCTGCTCTGCACTACTCTGAACCTGGCAACCTCAACCTGCCTCTGTCTCACCTGAAGCCAGCAACATGGGCACCCCCACAGTTTACACCCACCACTTTTTCCACCGTTACTATACATTCCTATGTCTCATGTCCTCCTGCACACTTCTCACATCTAGGAATCTCCCTCCTACACACTTCTGCAACATGAGCTTTACATCTGAAACACCTTAGTGGGTTCTGCACAAAAGCTTTCACAGGATAACTGACACATCACAACTTAACTTTATCAGGTAAAGACTCTGCATCAAAACTTAGCGGGACAGACAAATTCGTCTGTGTTTCACCACGCTCTCCACCGGCTATGAGTCGCACCAAACTGCGGGCGTCACATGCACGGAGAATCTTCCATTTCAGTTGCTCCTCCTAAACACTTAATGCCACCACAGTTATCACTCCTTTCAATGGCTCCAAGCTTGATACGCGGAGGTGTCATAATACCCATAAAACCTAGCGGTCAAACAGGGAAATGATTGCAATCCTTTTTCCACCCTTCATTTTTCCCATAGGGGATTTTAGAAACACTTAAGGGCTGTGTTTCGTGTAGACTTACCCTGGTGTGACGTTTTGATAACCATGTAAATCCCTCTCGGACAATTTGACTTTTATCAATATATTAGGCTCTATTTACTCTCAGATTCGAAAATGCTAATTACCATCAAAGTAGACATCATGCAAGACTACAAATCCCTGCAAGCTCCTGCACGTTTGCTAACAATGTACCAATTTATTCATTACTACATTTAGCTAACATTAGATAGTTAATCCAGAGATTCTTACCTTTGCCTCGATTCAGCAGTCTCGCCCAGATCATGATGGCATTTGTAGTTCTTTATGAACTACATTACCAGTCAAAGGTTTGAACACACGTACTCATTCAAGGGTTTTTATTTATTTTTACATTGTAGAATAATAATGAAGACATCAAAACTATGAAATAACACATATGGAATCATGTAGTAACCAACAAAGTGTTAAACAAATCAAAATATGTTTTATATTTGAGATTCTTCAAATAGCCACCCTTTGCCTTTGAAGTCAGCTTTGCACACTATTTGGTCACAAAAAAATGGAAGAAGGAGAAATCTTAAATTGCACCACCATCTAACCCTGCACCTATACACTTGCAGCATTCAAAACAACTGTGAAATGGGAACTCGGAAGTCTCAGACTTCAAGACAACTGGGAAGTCGGGGAAAAAACAAGCTCCGACTGAGGATTTTTTTATTTTTTACGGTCCAAATCAGAATTCCAAGTCAGAAACTCTGGCATCTTTCTAGAGCTCCAACTTTCTGGCCTAAAGATCACTGACGCCATGATTTGACCTTGTTTTTTCAGAGTTCCCAGTTGTCTTAAAAACACCAACTATCCCCAAAAACCCACCACCCCATCCCACTACTTTCAAGCTAAACGATCCTACATCAGGCCGTTGGCCTGGGAGGATGGAACCCCCCCCTCTCAAAACTCCCTGTAGATCTTCTGCACTAAAATCGATCACACCCAAATATTTCTCTGCTGCTGCAATTACCACATCTATCTTCTGTCATTTCCGTTCCATTTCAACATGGCTATAAACGCAGGAAATCCAACTTTACTAAAACTCATACTCTCTGGATCTCTCTCTTCAAAACAAATCTAATTTTATTGGTCACATACACATATTTAGCAGATGGTATTGCGGGTGTAGCGAAATGCTTGTTGTCTTCAGGCCTACTCACTGGGAGGCTCCCAGTCAAATCACTCACCCTTGGGCTATCCTCTAATCTCTTCCCCCTAATTCGAACTCTGGCAATCTCAACCCTTCTCTCTCTCACAGGGCACTTTGGATCCCCAGCTGCATGGTCGCCTCCACAGTTGTCACTCTGTGCTTTCTCTATCCCAACTTTACACTCCCTCTGACTATGTCCTCCTGCACATTTCTCACATTGTGGGATCTCCCTTCTACACACTGCTGCAACATGTCCAAATCCTCGGCACCTAAAGCACCGTAGAGCGTTCGGAACATAGCATGATGGCAGATTTCACAGATGTATGGGCATTCTCCTGTCTGCAATCGTGTTTGCAGCCTCAGTTCTCCAGAGGCAAGGAATGCCTTTCCACATATGCTACATAAATAATTTCTCTCTCCTTTATGCATCCACAGGTGTTTCATTAGTATTTGGTCTTGTGACCAACCGCGTCCCACAAACAGTGCAGCAGTGAGGACGCTCCCCAGTGTGTGTACGCACATGCAGTTTGAGTGTAAAAGCACCTCTAAATCCCCTATCACAGTATGAGCAATCAAGGTTTTTTTCTCCTGTGTGAATTCTCTGGTGTATTTCCAGACTGCTCTGCTTAGCATAACGTTTCTCACACTGGTTACAATGGAATGGCAGTTTATGAGTTCTAAAATGTCGCTGTAGTTGATATGCAAATTTGAAAACCTTTCCACATAGGGTGCAAGTTGGAGTCCACTTGTTGGAGCCCCTTTTTGTCTTGCGCTGGGGAAGAGGGTTATCAGTTTCAGCTTCTTTAGAGACAAGACACTTGCTGTCCGTCCCTTGATGCTTGGTCCTGATGTGCTGGTGAAGTTCGGCCATTTTACTGTGAGAAAAGGAGCACCTCGAGCAGGCAAGGACCCGGGATGGCATGTCACCATTCATTCCTGTAGGGATGAAATACAAGAGAGCAGATTACATAGGACATTACATATTAGGTCCTATTGGACATCTTCCTTAATGAGCATTTGAAGAGCGATTTCAATTCTCTAATACTTCCTCACTCAAATATAACTTTATTAATCCAAGTACAACAGAAGTTGTTTGCTAAAACAGTACACACCCCACCGGGCAGCCCCAGTCTGCCATTTCAACAGCCTGACCCTGTTACTTTGTTTGGTGAGATGAGTGATGTGGCTGGGGAAATGTAGCCACTTTCACATTCATTGATAGAGCTATGGATGTCACGGTTTCGGCCGAGGCTGCTCCTCCTCCTTGTTCGGGCAGGTTTCGGCGGTCGTCGTCTCCGGAGTACTAGCTGCCACCGCTCTATGTTTCTTGTTTGATTGGTTTTGTCTGTTTGTCACACCTGTTTTGTGTTATGTCTCAATTAGCACCCTATTTAGTTTCCTTGTTGTTAGTTAGGTGTTGTGTGTAATTGTTCTATGTCGTGTTGCTGCGCTGCATGTATTTTGGTGCGCTATTTTGTGCTTTCCTCCTTGTTTGTGTTTTAGGAGTAGATGACGCACTTGTTAATTGCGCCCGTTTGTTTACGCCTGTGCGCGCTTTTCTCGCCTCCGGGCTGGTTTTGGATATTTGTTGTGATATCTACTAAAGTATTTTTGTTGGACTTTACTTCTGCCTCCTGCGCCTGATTCCACACCACACCTACCATAGCAACTCCTGACAGAATTACACACCTCTTTATGGAATCAGCAGGAGCACCCACCGACATCATGGAGGAACGTCTTCGCGGTCAAGAGGATCGAATCAATCAGATCGGGCACGCCTTGGACCGCGTAATGAACACCCTCCATCGATGGGAAACCAGCGGGGTACCCACACCCCCACCTATCGCACCATCACCATCGGACAGCCCGCCCGTCCAACTACCGGAACCCAGTGGGATTCGGCTCTCGCTCCCGAGGGCGTACGACGGCACCGCTGCCGGGTGTCAGGGGTTCCTATTACAAGTGGAACTCTACCTTGCCACCATACACCCGGCGCCCTCGGGATACGAGAGCGTTTCCGCCCTCATCTCCTGTCTCACCGGCAAGGCGTTGGAGTGGGCCAACGCCGAATGGAGGGGAATAGACGCCGCCACAGTCACCTATGCGGAGTTCTCCCGCCGCTTCCGTGCTGTCTTCGACCATCCACCAGAAGGGAAGGCGGCGGGGGAGCGTCTATTCCACCTCCGACAGGGGATGAGGAGCGCTCAAGAGTTTGCGCTGGAGTTCCGGACTCTAGCGGCCGATGCAGGGTGGAATGAGAGGGCCCTCATAGACCACTTTAGATGTAGCCTTCGGGAGGACGTCCGCAGGGAGTTAGCGTGCAGGGATACTACACTAACATTTGACCAGCTGGTGGACATGGCCATTCGGCTGGACACCCTGCTCGCGACCCGCGGACGTCCCAGGTGGGGGCCTCCCATTCCACCCTCCAGCGCCTCCGAGCAGAGCCCGATGGAGCTTGGAGGTGCTGGCGCTAGAGGGAAGAGAGGAAGGAACCCGAGGGGGGCAGTCTCCTGCACCAACTGTGGCCGCGGAGGGCACACCGCGGCTAGGTGCTGGGGAGGGTCCCCTGGTGAGGGAGATGGCAGGTCACACATTGGGGAGTCCTCCCAGGTGAGTAGGCGCCCTACTTACCCAGAGCTTTCTGTCGTACACATTACATTACCTGTTTGTTTCCCACAGGTTGCACCTCGTTCCCAGCATAAGGCGCTAGTCGATTCAGGCGCAGCTGGGAATTTTGTAGATCGTAAATTCTGTGTTAAGTTAGGGATTCCCCTCCTTCCAGTCGATAAACCCTTCCCTGTACATGCCTTAGATAGTCGTCCGTTAGGATCTGGGTTAATTGGGGAGGTCACGGCGCCACTTAGGATGATGACGCATGGGGGTCATGAGGAGACGATTCAACTCTATCTGATCGACTCTCCTGCGTATCCGGTGGTACTGGGGCTTCCCTGGTTGATTACCCATGATCCTACGATTTCGTGGCGAGAGAAGGCTCTTAAAGGGTGGTCTGCTCAGTGTGAGGGGCTATGTCTGGGTGTTTCCGTAGGGGCGACCTCGGTGGAGAGCCCGAACCAGATGCCAGCTCTGCACATTCCGCCTGAGTATGAGGATTTGGCACTCGTGTTTAGTAAGACCAGAGCGGCAAGGTTGCCACCTCATAGACAGGGGGATTGTGCGATAGACCTCCAGACAGGAGCTGCGCTCCCCGGGAGCCATGTGTATCCTTTGTCACAGGAGGAGAAAAGGGCAATGGAGACTTACATTGCCGAGTCTCTGAGACAGGGATACATACGGCCCTCCACTTCTCCCGCGTCCTCGAGCTTCTTTTTTGTGAAGAAAAAGGATGGAGGTTTGCGTCCGTGTATTGATTACCGCGGTCTCAATCAGGTGACTGTGAAATATAGTTATCCACTCCCGCTGATTGCGACCATGACGGAGTCATTACATGGGGCACGGTTCTTCACAAAATTGGACCTCAGGAGCGCATATAACTTGGTGCGCATTAGGGAGGGCGATGAGTGGTAGACAGCATTTAGTACTACCTCCGGCCATTACGAGTATCTCGTCATGCCATATGGGTTAATGAATGCTCCATCAGTCTTCCAATCGTTTGTAAATGAGATTTTCCGGGACATGCAGGCGCAGGGAGTAGTGGTGTACATAGATGATATTCTTGTGTACAGTTCTACTCGGGCCGAGCATGTAGCCCTGGTGCGCAGGGTATTGAGGAGACTGTTGGAGCATGACCTGTATGTCAAAGCCGAGAAATGTCTGTTCTTTCAGGAGTCAGTCTCCTTTTTGGGTTACCAGTTGTCTGCGTCAGGGGTGAGAATGGAGGTGGACCGAGTGTCCGCTGTGCGTAATTGGCAAACCCCAACTACGGTTAAAGAGGTGCAGCGGTTCTTGGGTTTTGCGAATTACTACCGGAGGTTTATCCGGGGTTTTGGACAGGTGGCAGCTCCCATAACGTCTCTTCTTAAGGGGGGTCCGGTGCGCTTGCAGTGGTCGGCTGAGGCGGACAGGGCCTTTGGGAGACTGAAGGACCTGTTTACCTCGGCTCCGGTGCTGGCGCACCCGGATCCCACTTTACCCTTCCAAGTAGAGGTGGACGCGTCTGAGGCCGGTATCGGGGCAGTTCTTTCACAACGGTCCGGCACACCACCTAAGCTCCGCCCCTGTGCTTTTATTTCTAAGAAGCTCAGTCCGGCGGAGCGGAATTATGACGTAGGGGACAGGGAGCTGTTAGCCGTAGTACAGGCCCTAAAGGTGTGGAGGCATTGGCTTGAGGGGGCTCAGCACCCTTTCCTCATTCTGACCGACCACCGTAACCTGGAATACATTCGGGCAGCTAGGAGACTGAATCCTCGCCAGGCTCGATGGACTATGTTTCTCGCCCGGTTTGTGTTCGAGATCACTTACATCCCTGGGTCCCAGAACGGGAAGGCAGATGCCCTGTCCCGGCGGTATGACACGGAGGAGAGGTGCGTGGAGCCCATCCCCATACTACCGGAGTCTTGTCTGGTGGCACCGGTGGTGTGGGAGGTCGATGCGGAGATCGAGCGGGCATTACGCACCGACCCTAGCCCTCCACAGTGTCCGGTGGGTCGGACGTACGTCCCGCTCGAGGTCCGGGATCGGCTGATTTATTGGGCTCACACGTCCCCCTCCTCTGGACATCCAGGTATTGGCCGGACAGTGCACTGCCTTAGTACGAAGTACTGGTGGCCAACGTTAGCCAGGGATGTGAGGGTTTATGTCTCCTCCTGCTCAGTGTGTGCCCAGTGTAAGGCGCCCAGACACTTGCCCAGGGGTAAATTACAACCTCTGCCCGTTCCACAACGACCCTGGTCTCACCTCTCGGTGGATTTTGTTACCGACCTTCCCTCCTCTCAAGGGAATACCACCATCCTGGTCGTTGTGGATCGGTTCTCGAAGGCCTGTCGTCTCCTTCCCATGCCGGGTCTTCCTACTGCCCTACAGACCGCTGAGGCTCTATTTACTCACGTCTTCCGGCATTACGGGGTACCCGAGGATATAGTGTCTGATCGAGGCCCCCAGTTTACCTCCAGAGTCTGGAGAGCCTTTATGGAACGGTTGGGGGTCTCTGTGAGCCTTACCTCGGGTTACCACCCGGAGAGTAATGGGCAGGTCGAACGAGTCAACCAGGATGTGGGTAGGTTTCTGAGGTCATATTGTCAGGGCCGGCCGGAGGAGTGGGCGAGATATGTGCCCTGGGCCGAGATGGCACAGAACTCTCTCCGCCACTCCTCCACGAGACTAACCCCTTTCCAGTGTGTGTTAGGGTACCAGCCGGTTCTGGCACCGTGGCATGAGAGCCAGATCGAGGCCCCTGCTGTGGATGAGTGGGTGCGGCGCTCGGAGGAGACGTGGAACGCTGCACACGTCCATCTGCAGCGAGCCATCCGTCGACAGAAGACGAGCGCCGACCTACACCGCAGTGAGGGGCCAGTGTACGCACCTGGAGATCGAGTCTGGCTCTCAACCAGAAACCTGCCCCTCCGCCTGCCCTGCCGGAAGCTGGGTCGGCGGTTTGTGGGGCCTTTTAAAGTCCTGAGGAGATTGAACGAGGTGTGTTACAGGTTACAACTGCCCATTGATTACAAGAATATTAACCCCTCGTTCCATGTGTCTCTCCTCAGGCCGGTGGTAGCTGGTCCACTCCAGGACTTTGAGATTGAGGAGACTCCTCCGCCCCCGTTGGACATCGAGGGGGCTCCGGCGTACACTGTTCGGACCATCCTGGATTCGAGACGCCGGATGGGGGGTCTCCAATATCTCGTGGAGTGGGAGGGGTACGGTCCGGAGGAGCGGTGCTGGGTGCCGAGGAGGGACATTCTGGATCCGTCCCTGCTGACCGAATTCCATCGTGGTCATCCTGCGCGCCCTGCTCCGCGTCCTCCTGGTCGTCCCCGAGGCCGGGGGCGGCGCATGGCTGGAGCCGCGCGTCAAGGGGGGGGTACTGTCACGGTTTCGGCCGAGGCTGCTCCTCCTCCTTGTTCGGGCAGGTTTCGGCGGTCGTCGTCTCCGGAGTACTAGCTGCCACCGCTCTATGTTTCTTGTTTGATTGGTTTTGTCTGTTTGTCACACCTGTTTTGTGTTATGTCTCAATTAGCACCCTATTTAGTTTCCTTGTTGTTAGTTAGGTGTTGTGTGTAATTGTTCTATGTCGTGTTGCTGCGCTGCATGTATTTTGGTGCGCTATTTTGTGCTTTCCTCCTTGTTTGTGTTTTAGGAGTAGATGACGCACTTGTTAATTGCGCCCGTTTGTTTACGCCTGTGCGCGCTTTTCTCGCCTCCGGGCTGGTTTTGGATATTTGTTGTGATATCTACTAAAGTATTTTTGTTGGACGTTACTTCTGCCTCCTGCGCCTGATTCCACACCACACCTACCATAGCAACTCCTGACAATGGATGCAAGTATTAATAGTATATGAGATTGGTATTATAGTTTAAAAAAATTATTTGAAGCTATTAATTGTAAACAAGTATTTTGAAAAAATCTGGAAGAAGAGTTACATTTTCATAACTCATAACTCTAAATCGTCTTCCCGACTTGTCAGTTAAACTGTGAGTAAAAGACACCTTGAGTCACCACCCGTGTATCGCAGCTGTTGTGATGGCTGTAACTGAGCTATCTTTTGCACTCCATTTATCTTCATATACTTTAAATGTTTACAAATAAAAGTGGATGAATGTGTGACTGATTTAAATGTTCTTACCATCGCTGGGCCCTGGAATAAACGAAGTGGAGGACTCTGCAAGTGATAAGCCCTCCTCTTCCCGTTGCTCCAAGTTTGATAGTCTTATATCATCCAATCATCTAGCAGCGCCTTCATCCAGACTCTCATCACTTCTTTCATTGTTGTCTTCGTCTTCCCAGTCTGGATCACTCTGCCTCTCTCCTATTTCTTCTTCCTCCTCTCTGCCCCCATTAAGTTGTCCTTCCTTCTCTCTTCTCTGTTTCCTTCTCTCTCCGATTCGTTCCGAATGCATTCATCTGCATTTGGGCATGCCCTCATATGGCCAGAGCTGTCCTGCTCAGAGCCAATGACAACTCTTATTTTTGGAGGGAAAGACAGCGTAGACAGGATGGTATCTGCAGTGAAATGAAAGGTATGACCTGGGAGAAAGAACACAGACCTGTATATTAAACTCTTCCTACGAAAACCTTCCTTCTGTCTAGGAAACAAGAACCAGTCCCCTACGGCTAGTTTCTGGAGCTATTCCTTTATCTCTTGTGTTAAAATTAATTGGCTTGAAAGACCATACATCTGGATTCCCAAGTTATTAGGAAAGGTGGACAATGTGACTCTAGAGTTGACCATGATAACCTGGATGGAGACACTTACTATTGTTCAGGTTTCCATGACGCTGATGGTGCTGCAGCAGTGTCTTCAGCTGTTCACCGTCCAAGACTGTCTGTCCACATTCCTCCAGGACAGAGGAGGCAGCACCGAACCATTCTGCTGTCTGAGAGAAGCAGGCCAGTGGGTTTATAAGGTAATGAGAATTTGATTTACACACCATGTTCTATCTGTCTTTTAGAACTGAGAGGATGTACTAGTCTGTATCTATCTGTCTTTTAGAACTGAGAGGATGTACTAGTCTGTACCTGTCTGTCTTTTAGAACTGTGAAGATGTACTAGTCTGTATCTATCTGTCTTTTAGAACTGAGAAGATGTACTAGTCTGTATCTATCTGTCTTTTAGAATTGAGAAGATGTACTAGTCTGTATCTATCTGTCTTTTAGAACTGAGAGGATGTACTAGTCTGTATCTATCTGTCTTTTAGAACTGAGAGGATGTACTAGTCTGTATCTATCTGTCTTTTAGAACTGAGAGGATGTACTAGTCTGTATCTGTCTTTTAGAACTGAGAGGATGTACTAGTCTGTATCTGTCTTTTAGAACTGAGAGGATGTACTAGTCTGTATCTGTCTTTTAGAACTGAGAGGATGTACTAGTCTGTATCTATCTGTCTTTTAGAACTGAGAGGATGTACTAGTCTGTATCTATCTGTCTTTTAGAACTGAGAGGATGTACTAGTCTGTATCTATCTGTCTTTTAGAACTGAGAGGCTGTACTAGTCTGTATCTGTCTTTTAGAACTGAGAGGATGTACTAGTCTGTATCTATCTGTCTTTTAGAACTGAGAGGATGTACTAGTCTGTATCTATCTGTCTTTTAGAACTGAGAGGATGTACTAGTCTGTATCTATCTGTCTTTTAGAACTGAGAGGATGTACTAGTCTGTATCTATCTGTCTTTTAGAACTGAGAGGATGTACTAGTCTGTATCTGTCTTTTAGAACTGAGAGGATGTACTAGTCTGTATCTGTCTTTTAGAACTGAGAGGATGTACTAGTCTGTATCTGTCTTTTAGAACTGAGAGGATGTACTAGTCTGTATCTGTCTTTTAGAACTGAGAGGAGGATGTACTAGTCTGTATCTATCTGTTTTTTTAGAACTGAGACGATGTACTTGTCTGTATCTATCTGTCTTTTAGAACTGAGAGGATGTACTTGTCTGTATCTATCTGTCGCTTAGAACTGAGAGGATGTACTAGTCTGTATCTGTCTGTCTTTTAGAACTGAGAGGAAGTACTAGTCAGTATCTATCTGTCTTTTAGAACTGAGAGGATGTACTAGTCTGTATCTATCTGTCTTTTAGAACTGAGAGGATGTACTAGTCTGTATCTATCTGTCTTTTTAGAACTGAGAGGCTGTACTAGTCTGTACCTATCTGTCTTTTAGAACTGAGAGGATGTACTAGTCTGTATCTGTCTTTTAGAACTGAGAGGATGTACTAGTCTGTATCTATCTGTCTTTTAGAACTGAGAGGATGTACTAGTCTGTATCTATCTGTCTTTTAGAACTGAGAGGATGTACTAGTCTGTATCTATCTGTCTTTTAGAACTGAGAGGATGTACTAGTCTGTATCTGTCTGTCTTTTAGAACTGAGAGGATGTACTAGTCTGTATCTATCTGTCTTTTAGAACTGAGAGATGTACTAGTCTGTATCTATCTGTCTTTTAGAACTGAGAGGATGTACTAGTCTGTATCTATCTGTCTTTTAGAACTGAGAGATGTACTAGTCTGTATCTATCTGTCTTTTAGAACTGAGAGGATGTACTAGTCTGTATCTATCTGTCTTTTAGAACTGAGAGGATGTACTAGTCTGTACCTGTCTGTCTTTTAGAACTGAGAGGATGTACTAGTCTGTATCTGTCTTTTAGAACTGAGAGGATGTACTAGTCTGTATCTGTCTTTTAGAACTGAGAGGATGTACTAGTCTGTATCTATCTGTCTTTTAGAACTGAGAGGATGTACTAGTCTGTATCTATCTGTCTTTTAGAACTGAGAGGATGTACTAGTCTGTATCTATCTGTCTTTTAGAACTGAGAGGATGTACTAGTATGTATCTATCTGTCTTTTAGAACTGAGAGGATGTACTAGTCTGTATCTATCTGTCTTTTAGAACTGAGAGGATGTACTAGTCTGTATCTGTCTTTTAGAACTGAGAGGATGTACTAGTCTGTATCTATCTGTCTTTTAGAACTGAGAGGATGTACTAGTCTGTATCTATCTGTCTTTTAGAACTGAGAGATGTACTAGTCTGTATCTATCTGTCTTTTAGAACTGAGAGGATGTACTAGTCTGTATCTATCTTTTAGAACTGAGAGGATGTACTAGTCTGTATCTATCTGTCTTTTAGAACTGAGAGGATGTACTAGTCTGTATCTATCTGTCTTTTAGAACTGAGAGGATGTACTAGTCTGTATCTATCTGTCTTTTAGAACTGAGAGGATGTACTAGTCTGTATCTGTCTGTCTTTTAGAACTGAGAGGATGTACTAGTCTGTATCTATCTGTCTTTTAGAACTGAGAGGATGTACTAGTCTGTATCTATCTGTCATTTAGAACTGAGAGGATGTACTAGTCTGTATCTATCTGTCTTTTAGAACTGAGAGGATGTACTAGTCTGTATCTATCTGTCTTTTAGAACTGAGAGGATGTACTAGTCTGTATCTATCTGTCTTTTAGAACTGAGAGGATGTACTAGTCTGTACCTATCTGTCTTTTAGAACTGAGAGGATGTACTAGTCTGTATCTGTCTTTTAGAACTGAGAGGATGTACTAGTCTGTATCTATCTGTCTTTTAGAACTGAGAGGATGTACTAGTCTGTATCTGTCTTTTAGAACTGAGAGGATGTACTAGTCTGTATCTGTCTTTTAGAACTGAGAAGATGTACTAGTCTGTATCTGTCTGTCTTTTAGAACTGAGAGGATGTACTAGTCTGTATCTATCTGTCTTTTAGAAATGAGAGGATGTACTAGTCTGTATCTATCTGTCTTTTAGAAATGAGAGGATGTACTAGTTGAGGTAGTTGAAGTAATATGTACATGTGGGTAGAGTTAAAGTGACTATGCATAAATAATTAACAGAGTAGCAGCAGCGTAAAAAGATGGGGTGGGGGGTGGGGGGGGGCAGTGCAAATAGTCCGGGTAGCCATGATTAGCTGTTCAGGAGTCTTTTGGCTTGGGGGTAGAAGCTGTTGAGAAGTCTTTTGGACCTAGACTTGGCACTCCGGTACTGCTTGCCGTGCAGTAGTAGAGAGAACAGTCTATGACTAGGGTGGCTGGAGTCTTTGACAATTTTGAGGGCCTTCCTCTGACACCGCCTGGTATACATTTACATTTACATTTTAGTCATTTAGCAGACGCTCTTATCCAGAGCGACTTACAGTTAGTGAATACATTTTTTTTTTTTATACTGGCCCCCTGTGGGAAACGAACCCACAACCCTGGCGTTGCAAACGCCATGCTCTATCAACTGAGCTACATCCCTGCCGGCCATTCCCTTCCCTACCCTGGACAACGCTGGGCCAATTGTGCGCCGCCCATGAGTCTCCCGGTCGCGGCCGGCTGCGACAGAGCCTGGATACGAACCAGGATCTCTAGTGGCACAGTTAGCACTGCGATGCAGTGCCTTAGACCACTGCGCCACTCAAGAGCCCATATAGGGGTCCTGGATGGCAGGAAGCTTGGCCCCAGTGATGTACTGGGCCGTACGCACTACCCTCTGTAGTGCCTTGCGGTCGGAGGCCGAGCAGTTGCCATACCAGGCGGTGATGCAACCAGTCATGATACTCTCGATGGTGCAGCTGTAGAATGTTTTGAGGATCTGAGGACCCATGCCAAATCTTTTCAGTCTCCTAAGGGGGAATAGGCTTTGTCGTGTCCTCTTCACGACTGTCTTGGTATGTTTGGACCATGATAGTTTGTTGGTGATGTGGACACCAAGGAACTTGAAGCTCTCAACCTGTTCCACTACAGCCCCGTCGATGGGAATGGGGGCGTGCTCAGTCCTCTTTTTTTCCCTGTAGTCCACAATCATCTATTTTGTCTTGGTCACGTTGTGGGAGAGGTCTCTGACCTCCTCCCTATAGGCTGTCTCATCGTTGTCGGTGATCAGGCCTACCACTGTTGTGTCGTCGGCAAACTTAATGATGGTGTTGGAGTCGTGCCTGGCCATGCAGTCATGGGTGAACAGGGAGTACAGGAGGGGACTGAGCACGCACCCCTGAGGGGCCCCAGTGCTGAGGATCAGCGTGGCAGATGTGTTGTTACCTACCCTTACCACCTGGGGGCGGCCCGTCAGGAAGTCCAGGATCCAGTTGCAGAGGGAGGTGTTTAGTCCCAGGATCCTTAGCTTAGTGATGAGCTTTGAGGGCACTATGGTGTTGAATGCTGAGCTGTAGTCAATGAATAGCATTCTCACATAGGTGTTCCTCTTGTCCAGGTGGGAAAGGGCAGTGTGGAGTGCAATAGAGATTGCATCATCTGTGGATCTGTTTGGGGTGGTATGCAAATTGGAGTGGGTCTAGGGTTTCTTGGATAATGGTGTTGATGTGAGCCATGACCAGCCTTTCAAAGCACTTCATGGCTACAGACGTCAGTGCTACGGGTCGGTAGTCATTTAGGCAGGTTATCTTAGTGTCCTTGGGCACGGGGACTATGGTGGTCTGCTTGAAACATGTTGGTATTACAGACTCAGTCAGGGACATGTTGAAAATGTCAGTGAAGACACTTGCCAGTTGGTCAGCACATGCTCGGAGTACACATCCTGGTAATCCGTCTGGCCCTGCGGCCTTGTGAATGTTGACCTGCTTAAAAGTCTTACTCACATTGGCTACGGAGAGCGTGATCACATAGTCATCCGGAACAGCTGGTGCTCTCATGCATGCTTCAGTGTTTCTATCCTCGAAGCAAGCATAGAAGTGGTTTAGCTCGTCTGGAAGTCTTGTGTCAATGGGCAGCTCGTGGCTGTGCTTCCCTTTGTAGTCTGTAATAGTTTTCAAGCCCTGCCACATCCGACGAGCAAAAGAGCCGGTGTAGTACGATTCAATCTTAGTCCTGTATTGACTCTTTGCCTGTTTGATGGTTCGTCGGAGGGCATAGCAGGATTTCTTATAAGCGTCCGGGTTAGAGTCCCGCTCCTTGAAAGCGGCAGCTCTACCCTTTAGCTCAGTGCGGATGTTGCCTGTAATCCATGGCTTCTGGTTGGGGTATGTACGTACGGTCACTGTGGGGACGACATCATCGATGCACTTATTGATGAAGCCAGTGACTGATGTGGTGTACTCCTCAATGCTAATGTTCAATCTTTAGTTAACAAAGTCAACGAACTACGAGCAAGGATTTCTTTCCAGAGAGACATCAAGGCCTGTAACATACTCTGTTTCACGGAAACATGGCTCTCTTGGGATATTCTGTCGGAATCGGTCCAGCCAGATGGGTTCTCAGTTCATCGCGCAGACAGGAATAAATATCTCTCCGGGAAGCAGAAGGGTGGAGGTGGGTGTTTCTTGATTAACGACTCGTGGTGTAATTGTAGTAACATAGAGGAACTCGAGTCCTTCTGTTCACCCGACCTAGAATATCTCACAATCAAATGCCGACCGTATTATCTCCCAAGATAATTTTATTCGGTTATAGTCACGGAGGTGTATATCCCCCCTCAAGCTGATACCACGACGGCCCTCAAAGAACTTCACTGGACCTTATGCAAACTGGAAACCACATATCCTGAGGCTGCATTTATTGTAGCCGGGGATTTTAACAAAGCAAATTTGAGGACTAGGCTTTCCGAAGTTCTATCAACATATTGACTCACGCTGCTAAAATCCTCGACCATTGCTATTCAAACTTCCGGGATGGTTATAAGGCCCTCCCCCGCCCTCCTTTCGGAAAATCTGACCATGACTCCATTTTGCTTCTCCCTTCATATAGGCAGAAAACTCAAACAGGAAGTACCCGTGCTAAGGACTATTCAACGCTGGTCTGACCAATCGGAATCCACGCTTCAAGATTGTTTTGATCACCCGGACTGGGATATGTTCCGGGTAGCTTCCGAAAATAATTTAGACATATACACTGAAACAGTGACGGAGTTTATCAGGAAGTGTATAGGTGATGTTGTGCCCACTGTGACTATTAAAACCTACCCTAACCAGAAACCGTGGATAGACGGCAGCATTCAACCATGGCAAGGTGACTGGGAATATGGCAGAACACAAACAGTGTAGCTACTCACTCCGCAAGGCAATTAAACTGGCAAAACATCAGTATAGAGACAAAGTGGAGTCGCAATTCAACGGCTCAGACATGAGACGTATGTGGCAGGGTCTACAGACAATCACAGACTACAAAAATAAAACCAGCCACGTCGCCGACACCGACGTCTCGCTTCCAGACAAGCTAAACACCTTCTTTGCCCGCTTTGAGGATAACACAGTGCCACTGACGAGGCCCACTACCAAGGACTGTGGCCACTCCTCCATGGCCGACATGATTAAGACATTTAAGCATGTTAACCCCAGCAAGGCTGCCGGCCCAAACGGCATCCCTAGCCGCGTCCTCAGAGCATGCGCAGACCAGCTGGCTGGTGTGTTCATGGACATATTCAATAACTCCCTTTCCTAGTCTGCTGTTCCCACATGCCACCATTGTTCCTGTACCCAAGAAAGCAAAGGTAACTGAACTAAATGACTATCGCCCTGTAGCACTCACCTCTATCCTCATGAAGTGCTTTGAGAGACTAGTCAAGGATCATATCACCTCTACCTTACCTGTCACCCTAGACCCACTTCAATTTGCTTACCGCCCCAATATATCCACAGACGATGCAATTGCCATCACACTGCACACTGCCCTATCCCATCTGGACAAGAGGAATGCCTATGTATGTTCATTGACTATAGCTCAGCATTCAACACCATAGTACCCTCCAAGCTCATCATTAAACTCAAGGCCCTGGGTCTGAAGCCCACCCTGTGCAACTGGATCCTGGACTTCCTGACGGGCCGCCCCCAGGTGGTGAAGGTAGGAAACAACATCTCCACTTCGCTGATCCTCAACACTGGGGCCCCACAAGGGTGCGTGCTCAGCCCCCTCCTGTACTCCCTGTTCACCCATGACTGCGTGGCCAGCACGCCTCCAACTCAATCATCAAGTTTGCAGACGACACAACAGTGTTAGGCTTGATTACCAACAATGATGAGACCACCTACAGGGAGGAGGTGAGGGCTCTGGGAGTGTGGTGCCAGTAAAATAACCTCTCACTCAACATCAACAAAACAAAGGAGATGATCATGGACTTCAGGAAACAGCAGAGGGTGCACCCCCCTATCCACATCAGCGGGACCGCAGTGGAGAATGTGGAAAGCTTCAAGTTCCTTGGCGTACACATCACAGACAAACTGAAATGGTCCACCCACGCAGACAGTGTGGCGAAGAAGGCACAACAGAGCCTCTTCAACCTCAGGAGGCTGAAGAAATTTGGCTTATCACCTAAAACCCTCACTTTTACAGATGCACAATTGAGAGCATCCTGTTGGGCTGTATCACCACCTGGTACGGAAACTGCACCGCCCACAACCGCAGGGCTCTCCAGAGGGTGGTGCAGTCTGCCAAATGCATTACCGGGGCAAACTACCAGCCCTCCAAGACACATACAGCACCCGATGTCACAGGGAGGCCAAAAAGATCATCAAGGACATCAACCACCCGAGCCACTGCCTGTTCACCCCGTTATGATCCAGAAGGCGAGGTCAGTACAGGTGCATCAAAGCTGGGACTGAGAGAATGAAAACAGCTTCTATCTCAAGGCCATCAGACTGTTAAATAGCCATCACTAGCACATTAGAGGCTGCTGCTGCCTATTGAAATCACTGGCCACTTTAAGAAATGGGAACACTAGTCACTTTAATAATGTTTACATATCTTGCACTACTCATCTCATATGTTAATATACTGCATTCTATTCTATAATATTTTTCTGTATCTTAGTCCATGCCGCTCTGTCATTGCTTGTCCATATATGTATATATTCTTAAATCCCATTCCTTACTTTTTTTGTGTGTATTGGGTATATGTTGTGAAATTGTTAGATACATTTCTGCTGCAGCATTGAAGGTCCCCAAGAACACAGTGGCCTCAATCATTCAAAAAAAAAATATTTTACCCCTTTTTTCTCCTGAATTTCGTGGTATCCAATTGGTAGTTACAGTCTTGTCCCATCGCTGCAACTACCGTATGGACTTGGGAGAGGCGAAGGTCAAGAGCCGTGTGTCCTCGGAAACACAACCTAGCCGAGCCGCATCAATGTGCGAAGGAAGCACCGTACACCTGGCGACTGTGTCAGCATGCACTGCGCCCGTCCTGCCACAGGAGTTGCTAATACGTGCGATGGGACAAGAATACCCCTGCCGGCCTGTAGTATCTTAACAGTCTAGAAACGCTGACCGTTGCAAAAAGTAGGAAACTTGGCCCTAAGATTTTTGCTGATGTGGCAAAATGGTGTAATAGATGATCTTTACTCTACTTTGCTGAAACATCTGGAAAGCATTACTAATGTTCATGGAAAGATGTTGCAAGGGGAGAGATGTAAAAAAGACTAGGGATTGGTGTGTTGGAATCACGTCATGCTCTGTCATGTATGATATAAATGCCATGTCTTGGACAATAGGGAGAGGAATAGCTAATCAGATTGGGTCGGGCTGTTCTCTAAATATCGGCAGGTATCTGTAAATTGGCCACTGTAAACTCTTTGTTATAATAACCTTTATATCAAAGTACAGTGTCGGCGGATCTTCTTTTCACTGCGGCATTACCAGCAAAAGCTCGGTCTTGTTTACCACATTTAATGGCGACGAGGTAGTTTTAATTTTTTATTATTTTTGGGCGTGTTACGTATTTTCTTTTGCATTCCATTCCTGGGCTACAAAACGACTACCTCTCAAGAAGCCGGCAAATAAGGTGAGTTTTTATCACTAAATCATTGGGCGTTGGTCGTTTTGTGAGTCCAGAGTGTGTGCGTTCAAGATGTACCGTTAAATTACTTATGCGTGCATTTTGCTGGTTCTTTTTTGCTGTGTGATAGGAATTCCGTTCTAAATTTTCTAAATTAGTTTTTGCGTTGAGAAAAACGCAGAAAGGGGGGAGAGTCTATAGACATTATTGACACTGGGCACACATATTTTTGGCTTGGGAAAAAAGTGTGTGAGAGAGTGTCCAGGAAAATTATGAAGAAAATAAGGCCAGGAATAAAATAAGTATACTTTTAGGGCGCCGTTAATTTAAGCAAGCCCTTGAAACACAAGGCGATCAATATGATGGGCCATAAATCTTGATAGTTATTAGATTAACTCTCAAAGTCAGTTCTGGGAACTGTGAGTTTTGTACGAGATATGTTAAATTGTATGTTACCTCTTGGAATATGGTTGACGAATTTTATGTCCAAAGTGACCTCTCATTTAATGTCTGCAACTCAAGGTAGCAGAAATTTAGCAAAAGGAATATAAAGAAAATAGGAACGGCGATAGGCATGCCTTGAGTGTACGGATCCGGTGTGTGTGTGTCTGAGAGGAGGAAAGCACATTTCTCTGTCAGCGTGTGTGTGTGTGAAACAGAGTGAGTGTGGCTGCGTGCTTGATGAGTTCCAGATGTGTGTCGACTAAGACTAAGGACCAGGTGGTTTTTTTATTTTAGTCTCTTGTAAATAAATGTGTTAGGTATTTTTTTTTGTTTTCAAAAGTTAAGCCCCTAGAGTAAAAAAAGTTAAAGCCCCTACAACACAGTTAAGGTTAAACATCTTATGAGTCTCTGTTTGTGAGAACGTTTGTAATTCTTAAACTATATAAACTATGAGCCCCCTGGAAGGACATAAGTTTAAAAATCTTATGAGTCTCTATAAAAAAAATAAAAAAAAGAGAACGTTTACTAACTAATCATGAGCCTACAGGGAGGACTTTTTAAGAGTGTATAGAGATGTTTTGTATTTGATAACATCATTACTATAAATCTGCAGATAAGTGATAACAAACTTCGAAGTTGGATATGTCTTGTATGTTCTATGTGTTCAGTTTGTGAGCTCTGTTAATGTCTTAAGTCTTATTGTCTATAGGAGGGGAGCACGGAGCAACAGCGGGTCTGTTTACAGCTCCTTCCACTCTGAAATCACATTGTGACTGAACTGCGCACGCGTAGGATTTATGAGTTTAGCCACTCCCCTGCACTGAACTGATTGGGAGAGTCCGTTTTCAGTGCAGACAAAAAAGAAAAACGGGAGGGGGAATTTTGCACACAAGTGAAATGTTCTCTTGAATTAACTATTGCTTGACTGTAACCCTGTTTGGTTGATAATCGGTTTGAGTTGGTGAATGAGAGATATATTAACGGATTAAAAATAATAATAATAATAAAATAAATAAATACAATAAAATGTTATTGAGCTATTTATAATATTCCTGGGTTAAGCTGTTTGCTTATTTCTTAGCGTGAATGTGGAAAAAGTATAAACTAAACTCTTCTTTGTTATTTTGCCTTTCTGTCATATGAGAGACGAGAAGGAGGAGACAGAGAGAGAGAGAGAGAGAGAGGAGGGGCTGACATCAACTGACACCAGTGACGGCAACCCAGTCCAAATCAAGGCCAGTGCTGTTATTATTCACAAATCTACTTTCCCTTACAGGATATAATTGATACATTGTATTTACATAGAATATTTCATGTTGTGACCATTTCGCAAGAGCTTGGCAACAGACTGATGAATTTATGTAATTGATAATTGCACATTACAGTTTCCGTCAATGACTTGTTTTGATTAGAGTTGTCTTGGAAATCCAGCATTACATTATTCTGTAAAATTAAAGTAATTAATTGCTTATTAAGCAATGGGTAGTGTTGCTGGTACAGGTATTTTATTTTTGAATTGCTCTGGAGTTGACTACTTTCCTTTTACTCTTCCTCATCGGATGTGGTAAGACTGCCACCAATCAATAATTTGGTAAAATAAATTCACAAACAAATTCATATATGGACTGAATTGATTGATTGAATTAGTTAATGAGTTAATTAGTTGATTTGATTGATTAGTTGATTGATTTGATTAATTGATTGATTTGATTAGTTAGTTGATTGATTGATTAGTTGATTGATTTGATTAATAATTGACTTGATTTGATGATTAGTTTATTGATTGGATTAGTTGATTGATGGATTTGATTAGTAATTCATTGATTGATTTGATTGATTAGTTTGATTGATTGGATTGGGTTGTGATTGATTGATTTGATTAATGGTTGATTGATTGATTTGATTGATTAGTTGATTGATTTGATTAATTAGTTGATTGATTGATTAGTTGATTGATTGGATTAGTTGATTGATTTGATTTGATTAATAATTGATTGATTGATTGAATTAGTTGATTGATTTATTGATTTGATTTGTTTGATTGATTGATTGATTGGTTCATTAGTTGATTGATTGATTAATTTGATTTATTGATTGATTGATTTGGTTGATTGATTTATTGATTTCATTTGTTGATGGATTGATTGATTGGTTGAATTTATTGATTGATTGATTGATTGAATTAGTTTGTATTGATATGTTGATTTGAATTGGTTAATTGATTGATTGGATTAATTGATTAATTATTTTTTAATAAAAAAAAAAAAAAAAAAAAAAAAAAAAAAGGGGGAAACTAGAGGGAAACACATAACATAGTCATTACAATGGGGAAAAAGGACACCAAACTACAAAAGCAATTACTCCTCTTCATGTAGTACAGAATAGTAATCCTCTAGTTAATGGTATAGCAAAAATTATCTGAAAAAATGGAATAAAACGTTGGCCTGACATTGAACAACCATGGCCATTGGAAGGCACGCTTAATCCAGACGTCATCAAAGATAATGCAAGTGCTTGTATCCACGTGTAAGGCAGAAACAAAAGAGGGGAAGAAGGGAAAACTTCGCAAAGAAAAAAGACAAAGAGAGCTGGATGTTCTTAAGCTGTTTGAAAATGAAGGACAAAAACTGGATATAAAAGATACAAAAGACAGGAGAGACAGAGGTACAGAGAAAATGGCAAAAGAGGTGAAGGTGACAGAAAAAAAACTGATTGCAGAAGTCAATACACACTTTCTCATATATGGATTCAACAAAAACACCCCCCACCTTATGAGAAAGAAGCCAAGTTTAAGGACGTTTATCCTCAGCTTCCAGTGATCATTCAGGAAGGTGATTATTGCATCAGAGATGAGGATGAACGAATAATAGAGAGAGGACAAGCAGAAACGACCATAAAGATGAATCCAAACTCCAAAGGCAGGAAGACAACGAGACGTCTGGAGACTAAGGGTAGAGTGAGATCAAGGAGGATGGAACTTGATGATGATGATGATGATGATAATGATCAGAGTGATTCAGAAGAGATCATGGGTGGATATGACCCTGTCATTAGACAGAGGTTGGCCAGAGCGGAAAGAAGGGGTGATGGAAGTTGGAAGAAGAAGAATACAAGCGATTCAAAAATAAGCCCTGATGAAAAATGGAAGATGGAGACAGCGATGAGATTTGGAGACTAAAGGTGCTTCATATTCAAGAGGATTTTATCCTCCAATGACTAAACACAGAAGAAGTAGAAAGAGATATAGACCCGTGCGTATCATACCTGTATAAGGCCAATAACTTAGAAGAAGTAAAAGAACTGGAAGAACGACTCAGAAGCTGAAGACAAAGTAGAAGAAGCTGCTGAGGAAAGAATCCCAAGAATCTGAGAAGAGATATACATTGAGGCCAAAGAAAGATGGCACTAGTAAGAAAATTATGCCGGTGATCATTCGAGGACAAAACCTAGAATATAAGCCTTTGCAGAATACCGATATGTCAGATATACTTGAGAAGCTGCCTACTCTTCAAGATGGAGCATATCCTTGGATTTTCAAAGTTGGAAGAAATTATGGTGGGAACACAGTCTGCCATAGGAGACATTAAGAGACTTTTGGCTAATCTCCTTGGGATTCCAGGCATGGAAGAAATTTTTCAGAGAGCTGGACTTCATAGATACGTGGGAACTGCTGTGAATGATCCTGAATTGTTGGCTGCAAGCAGGAATCGGCTGTGGAGAGCACTGAAGGATACGTTTCCAACAAATGTGCATCATCTGACAACATTTTAAACTGATTGACCCACTAGGACAACAAGAAAATCCGAGAGCCTACGTGTCAAGAGTTCATCAAGTGTGGAGAAAATATTACCGGAAATGATCCAGATGTGAGTCAAATTGAGCAGTCAATCTTGAGAGCTAAACTACAGATGGGACTGCCCTTACCGGTAAGGAGCAAACTGGCAGAAGTGGTTGGACTTGGGAGCATGACAAAAGGCGTCTATACAGATCATAATAGCCCATCAAGTGGATCTGTACCGGAAAAAGGAACACAACCAGAAAGAAACAGGACCAAGAAACTCTCAGAAAACTCAATCAAATACACAACTGGAGAAGAAGAAGGAGAAGAGAAGCATTGGTTATGCAGAAATCAGTGTGAACCAAATAACAATCACTGCTACAGCTTCAACTGAACAAGGTCAAATGCAATATACCCAGCCACAACAAGTGGTATAAATTGTTTCATATCCATAGATAGTTTCTGGAAAATAAAGAACTTCAGAGGAAGATACGGGAGCAGTGAAGATCACCTGTCCTCTAGGTGAAACCCTATAAGTGAGCAAGGACTCTAGAGGTGCCTAGAAGATCCGAAAGGAGTTTTTCAACTGTAGCATCAGGACAAGGAAAAAGATCCAACAATTGAAGTGAAAATAAACAATGGACTATGGGAAGTGTGATGATGGATAGCAGAAAGGTTTTTATCTGTGTTCAGCAGCCTGAAGAGGTTACAACATCTCACAATGTCAAATCAATTAATTATGAGAAGAACTTGGAGTGAGATCAGCGATTTCTGAAAATGATGATTTTGGCTCAAGACAAGGAGAGTCCATAAGCTGTACGGAAGACAAATGAATCTATGGAAAAGAGATGTTGAAAAAAAGTTCAGAATGTTTGAGATAGCAAAGTAGGACTGATATTGGATTTGTGAAATCAGCTCAATTGAGGTGAAAGTTGAGGAGGCAGGACCTCCTTGGAAAGAATCAGTATCCATTGAAAGATGAAGCAATCCAAGGGATTGAACCAGAAATTAAAGGACTTTCGAAAGCAAGTGTTTTGAAGACAATGAAGGAAAAATCGTTAGAGTAGCAATCATTATTGTTTTGGAGAAAGCATGATGATTTAGTAAGCTATGGGTTAGCTTATGTTGTAAAGGGGAGATTAGGATAAAAATCACAAAGGCAGTATAGAGTTTTTGGATAATATATTTTCTTGAATAGATTGACTAGGTCAATAGGCGGGTGGCACAATCTGTCCTGAAAAATAATGTGTGACTGTTATCATTGGTTACATTCATATACCAAGAGGTTCATAAGATGTTCAACTAAGCTAAAAGATGCTCAGTCTCGGTTGCAAGTTCTTGTGCAAGGAAGTCATAAGCAGGTGGGAATTTCCCGACTTAATATCCTCAGAAAATGGGAAGCAGTTTTGTGAATAAATCAGTGAAATGGGTTTTTGAAAAAATTAGAGAAAAATAGAAATTTGAAAAGTCAGACTAAAATGTTATGAAAACCACAGTTGAAATAACTCTAGAAATTTGGAATATCTGATTGTGGGATGATTATATTATTGTGATGAATCAAAGGGGGCGGGAATGGAATGTCATTCATTTTATATCTAATTTTATATATCAATTTTAGTTGACATTGATATTTTAATTTGCATGTGTTGTTTTGCAAAAGATACTGTTTGGTATTTTCTTTTCTTCCAGAAGCATATGGGGGGAATATGTTAGAGGACCGTCAAATACTCAAACATGGACAATATGAATGGACTGGAGGAAGTGGAACAAGGAAGGAGTGGAAATGTTCCGATTCCATCATCAACGTCGCATTGAAAGACGACACTGTGGAGGAGATGAAGTGTAGTGGACTATATTCCAGTGTTATATTCTGTTCTGTATTAATTTTTGAAGAATTATGTTTTCTGTTGTTGGGTACATGTGGGACCTCAGATGTTTTTGTTTAATTTCGTTTGAAGTTTAAGGGATATGGGTCTAGGCAAGGACAGAGAGAATCCACAGGAGGTCTCAGATGGTCGACCAGCCTGAATGTGGACATTTTGATTGTATTTTTGTTTGCTGGGGTTTTCATATGTATTCAATTGCATCATAGCTTTAAAATGTATTCATGAAGATGTGTGAATTGATCTGGAGTACTTAGGTGGTCGCCTAGGCAGAGGGGCCGTGAAGAGAAATTTTCCTGTCTGTGACTGACTGATGGATATTTGGAATGAAAGCTGCCAGACAGGTTTTTCGCTCTTACACTCCATGACAATTAATTTACACTCCATGACAATTCATTTACACTCCATGACAATTCATTTACACTCCATGACAATTCATTTACACTCCATGCCAATTCATTTACCACCTCCATGACAAATTTTTACACTCCATGACAATTCATTTACACTCCATGACAATTCATTTACACTCCATGACAATTTATTTACACTCCATAATAATGTATTTACACTACATACAAAATGTGTCTATATAAAACATGTGTTTAATCTCCATAAATTGTTGGTTTATTGTTAAAGTTACTCAAGAACAAAATTGTTTATTTGTCATAATCCTATTCTTTTGTTTTCGAGACTTAATTAGTCTCGAGGTCGGGGGAATATGTAGTATCTTAACAGTCTAGAAACGCTGACCGTTGCAAAAAGTAGGAAACTTGGCCCTAAGATTTTGCTGATGTGGCAAACATGGTGTAATAGATGATCTTTACTCTACTTTGCTGAAAACATCTGGAAAGCATTACTAATGTTCATGGAAAGATGTTGCAAAGGGAGAGATGTAAAAAGACTAGGGATTGGTGTGTTGGAATCACGTCATGCTCTGTCATGTATGATATAAATGCCATGGTCTTGGACAATAGGGAGAGGAATAGCCTAATCAGATTGGGTCGGGCTGTTCTCTAGATATCGGCAGGTATCTGTAAATTGGACACTGTAAACTCTTTGTTATAATAAACCTTTATAATCAAAGTACAGTGTCGGCGGATCTTCTTTTTCACTACGGCATTACAGCAAAAGCTCGGTCTTGTTTACCACAGGCACAAACCCTCCCCTAACTCTGACGACGCTGGGCCATTGTTCGCCGCCCCATGGGTCTCCCGTCGTGGCCGGCTGCGACAGAGAGCCTGGAATAGAACCAGGATCTCTAGTGCGATGCAGTGCCTTAGACCACTGTGCCACTCGGGAGGCCCTGCCTCCATCATTCTTCAATGGAGACGTTTGGGACGTTTGGAACCACCAAGACTCTTCCTAGAGCTAAGCATCGGGGGGAGAAGGGCGTTGGTCAGGGAGGTGACCAAGAACCCGATGGTGACTCTGACCAGAGCTCCAGACTTCCTCTGTGGAGATGTGCAGCAATCCACCAATCATGCTTTATGGTAGAGTGGTAGACTGGATGGAAACCTAGCACCATCCCTACGGTGAAGCATGGTGGTGGCAACATCATGCTGTGGGGATGTTTTTCAGCACGGCAGGGACTGGGAGTCTAGTCAGGATTGTGGAGGGAACGATGAACGGAAGCAAAGTACAGAAAGATCCTTGATGAAAACCTACTCAGAGCGCTCAGGACCTTAGACTGGGGCGAAGGTTCACCTTTCAACAGACACAGCCAAGGACAACACAGGAGTGGATTTCAGGACAAGTCTCTGAATGTCCTTGAGTTGGCCCAGCCAGAGCCCGGACTTGAACCTGATCAAACATCTCTGGAGAGAACTGAAAATAGCTGTGCAGCTGACGACGCTCTCTCCATCCAACCTGACAGAGCTTGAGAGGATCTGCAGAGAATGGGAGAAACTCCCCAAATACAGGTGTGCCAAGCTTGTAGCGTCATACCCACAGAAGACTTGAGGCTGTAATCGCTGCCAAAGGTGCCTTCAACAACAAGTGCTGAGTAAAGGGTCTGAATACTTACAGTGCATTGCAAAAGTATTCATCCCCCTTGGCGTTTTTTCCTATTCTGTTGCATTACAACCTGTAATTTACATTGATTTTTATTTGGATGTAATGGACATACAGTGAGGGAAAAAAGTATTTGATCCCCCTGCTGATTTTGTACGTTTGCCCACTGACAAAAGACATGATCAGTCTATAATTTTAATGGTAGGTTTATTTGAACAGTGAGAGACAGAATAACAACAACGCATGTCAAAAAATGTTATCAATTGATTTGCATTTTAATGAGGGAAATAAGTATTTTGACCCCTCTGCAAAACATGATTTAGTAACAAAGGGTGGCAAAACCCTTGTTGGCAATCACAGAGGTCAGACGTTTCTTGTAGTTTGGCCCACCAGGTTTGCACACATCTCAGGAGGGATTTTGTTCCACCTTCCTCTTTGCAGATCTTCTCCAAGTCATTAAGGTTTCGAGGCTGACGTTTGGCAAAACTCGAACCTTCAGCTCCCTCCACAGATTTTCTATGGGTGGATTAAGGTCTGGAGACTTGGCTAGGCCACTCCCAGGACCTTAATGTGCTTCTTCTTGAGCCACTCCTTTGTTGCCACCTTGGCCGTGTGTGTTTTGGGTCATTGTCATGCTGGAATACCCATCCACAACCCATTTTCAATGCCCTGGCTGAGGGAAGGAGGTTCTCACCCAAAGATTTGACGGTAGTGGTACATGGCCCCGTTTCCATCGTCCCATTGATGCGTGAAGTTTGTCCCCTGTCCCCTTATTAGCAGAAAAACACCCCCAAAGCATAATGTTTCCACCTCCATGTTTTGACAGTGGGGATGTGTGTTCTGGGGTCATAGGCAGCATTCCTCCTCCTCCAAACACAGCGAGTTGAGTGAGGTGATGCCAAAGAGCTCAATAGTGGTCTCATCTGACCACAACACTTTTTCACCCAGTTCTCCTCTGAATCATTCAGAATGTTCATTGGCAAACTTCAGACGGCCCTGTATATGTGCTTTCTTGAGCAGGGGGGGGACCTTGCGGGCGCTGCAGGATTTCAGTCCTTCACGGCGTAGTGTGTTACCAATTGTTTTTCTTGGGTGACTATGGTCCCAGCTGCCTTGAGATCATTGACAAGATCCTTCCGTGTAGTTCTGGGCTGAGTCCTCACCGTTCTCATGATCATTTGCAACTCCACGAGGTGAGATCTTGCATGGAGCCCCAGGCCGAGGGAGATTGACAGTTTTTTTTGTGTTTCTTCTTCCATTTGCGAATAATCGCCACCAACTGTTGTGACCTTCTCACCAAGCTGCTTGGCGATTGTCTTGTAGCCCATTCCAGCCCTTGTGTAGGTCTACAACAGGTTTCTTCAATTCCGGTCCTGGAGGGCCGAAACACTTCTGTTTTTTTTTTCTCTACCTGGTTAGTTAATTGCACTCACTGGTGTCTCAGGTCTGAATTAGCCCTGATTAGAAGGAGAGATGAAAAACAGAGTTGTCTCGGCCCTCCAGGACCGGACTTGAAGAACCCTGGTCTACAATCTTGTCCTGACATCCTTGGAGAGCTCTTTGTCTGATTGATTGATTGCTTCTGTGGACAGTGTTCTTTTATACAGGTAACAAGCTGAGATTAGGAGAGCACTCCTAATCTCAGCTCGTTACCTGTATAAAGACACCTGGTTAGCCAGAAATCTTTCTGATTGAGCGGGGTCAAATACTTTTTTTACCCTAATTAAAATGCAAATCAATTTATAAACATTTTTGACGATGCATGCTTTTTTTCTGGATTTTTTTGTTGTTATTCTGTCTCTCACTGTTCAAATAAACCTACCATTAAAAGTTATAGACTTATAATTTCTTTGTCAGTGGGGCAAATGTACAAAATCAGCAGGGGATCAAATACTTTTTTTCCCTCACTGTACACAAATAGTCCAAATTTGGTGAAGTGAAATGAAAAAATAACTTGTTTCAGAAAATTCGACAAAATAAATAACAGAAAAGTGGTGTGGGGGGGGGTGGTGCATTGTATTCACCCCCTTTGCTATGAAGCCCCCTAATAAGATCTGGTGCAACCAATTACCTTCAGAGTCACATAATTAGTTAAATAAAGTCCACCTGTGTGCAATCTAAGTGTCACATTATCTGTCACATGATCTCAGTATATATACAACCTGTTCTGAAAGGCCCCAGAGTCAGCACACCACTAAGCAAGGGGCACCACCAAGCAAGCGGCACCATGAAGACCAAGGAGCTCTCCAAACAGGTCAGGGACAAAGTTGTGGAGAAGTACAGATCAAGGTTGGTTATAAAAAATATCAGAAACTTTGAACATCCCACGGAGCACCATTAAATCCATTATAAAAAAATGGAAAGAATATATGGCACCACAACAAACCTGCCAAGAGAGGGCCGCCCCCAAAACTCACAGACAAGGCAAAGAGGGCATTAATCAGAGAGGCAACAAAGAGACCAAAGATAACCTGAAGGAGCTGCAAAGCTCCACAGAGGAGATTGGAGTATCTGTCCATAGGACCACTTTAAGCCGTACCACTCCACAGAGCTGGGGCTTTACGGAAGAGTGGCCAAAAAATAGCCATTGCTTAAAGAAAAAAAGAAGCAAACACGTTTGGTGTTCGCCAAAAGGCATGTGGGAGACTCCCCAAACATATGGAAGAAGGTACTCTGTCAGATGAGAATAAAATTTAGCTTTTTGGCCATCAAGGAAAACGCTATGTCTGGCGCAAACCAACACCTCTCATCACCCCAAGAACACCATCCCCACAGTGAAAGCATGGTGGTGGTGCAGCATCATGCTGTGGCTGGATGTTTTTCATTCAGCAGGCACTCGGAACTGGTCAGAATTGAAGAAATTATGGATGGGGCTAATACAGGGAAATTCTTGAGGAAACCTGTTTCAATCTTGCCAGAGATTTTGAGACTGGACACAGAGGTTCAACCTTCCAGCAGGACAATGACCCTACATCATACTGCTAAAGCAGTAGCTGGTTTAAGGGTGAAAAAAAAAAAAAAAAAAAAAAACATTTAAATGTCTTGGAATGGCCCTAGTCAAAGCCCAGACCTCAATTGAGAATCTGTGGTATGACTTAAAGATTGCTGTACACCAGCGGGAACCCATCCAACTTGAAGGAGCTGGAGCAGTTTTGCCTTGAAGAATGGGCAAAATCCGCAGTGGCTAGATGTGCCAAGCTTAGAGACATACCCCAAGAGACTTGCAGCTGTAATTTCTGCAAAAGGTGGCTCTACAATATAACTTTGGGGGGGTGAATAGGTTATGCATGCTCAAGTTTTCTGTTTTTCTGTCTTATTTCTTGTTTGTTTCACAAGAAAAAATATTTTGCATCTTCAAAAGTGGTAGACATGTTTGTGTAAATCAAAATATATCTAAACCCCCCAAAAATCAGGGGGGTGATACTTTCACAAAGCCAATTTTAAAAACATTTTATTCATACATTTGCAAAAATTTCTAAAAACCTGTTTTTTTTTGCTTTGTCATTGTGGGGTATTGTGTGTAGATTGATGAGGGGGAAAAAAACAATTTAATTCAATTTTAGAATAAGGCTGTACGTAACAAAATGTGGAAAAGTCAAGAGGTCTGAATACTCTAATGCACTGTAACATGCCTATAGTTGCAGGACGAAGCTTGTGCTGGGCTATCTTCCATGGTATGACTGTTTCCGGCCTTCAAACATTTTCCACCTCTCTCACACCGCCTTGCTCTCAGTCCCAGGATGAGTTTGGGTCCCCTCTGCCTTTCACTCATCAGCTCTGGGACCATATCTGTCACCAAAGTCACAAACTCATCCACTTCCATACTGCATCACATTACTCCGCTGAGCTACTTGCCACACAAGCCGGACATCAGGCGAATGGGAGATACCAGGAGACGCAAAGAGGATGAGGGAGTACCTGTCACAGAAATAAATAGAGCAATATTAAACAATTCATGAATGCCAATGCAATTGATTCAATAACTTGCTCTGGTCCAGGGAGGCGCCTGCGTCGGATACGTAATTGCAGCTCGTAGTACAAAATCCACGCACAACGCATGAACCAGAGCTTGAAGTTTAGGAAAAATGACCCCAAAGATTATCTACGGTGAGCTCAACTCCAAAGGTATTGGGGAACAGTGACATATTTGTTGTTGTTATGGCTCAGGTCCTATATGCTCGTTATTTGGCAACTTTAGTTTTGAATGATACAAACCTTAGAATGCCTTCAGAAATCAAAAGATGTATGGGCTACATGATGAGACTATAGCTATTGATGATTGAGAAAGGTCGCAAACAAAGATGGCGCTCTGTTCCTTGCCTCAGGCTGCACAGCTGTTCTCTCCAGCTCTCATCAATGATCATTATTTCACCCATCAGACTATTCTCATTTAATATTGTCTTTACTAATAGGTAACATTAGTTTAGATTTAGAATGGCCCATTATCAAATGGGCCAGGAACAGGGGCAAGAGTACTGCACTCCACTGGCGAATGGAGGCTGCAGAGTCATACATGTCGAGGTAGGCTACTCCGATTATTTTGCCCGCCAACAGGTGTATTACGCACAAACTGTACATAATGGGCTCTCTCCAACCTGTTCCTGCATCTACCCATGCTTAATTTTGGAAACCAAGTGAAATCTGTTCGGGAACATCGATAGTTACAATGTTTTCCCAACGAAAGTTATTTAATTAAACTGTTGACCCAGCCCCTCTCTCTGCGCCCTGCGCCGACATGGAGAAAGGAATGAGGAGAGAGGGAAGGAGCTGGGAACAACGCTGTGGTGAGATATTCTGTAGCTAAAGTAATGTGTCACATATTCATTATGATAATATAAAAAATACCCTATTACTAGGCTATTCAAAATCAATACAAATTCACTATAATGTTCCTAGTCTAACTCTGAATTTGTTTAATATAGGCTAGACCAATTATGTCCAAGATCTCTTAAATCAGGGATTTTTTCTTCCTTTGTAATATGCGGGTAGGCTATGTATTGTATAAGGGCCCAATCACCTATTTTAATTCCTTTGTTTTTTTTTTTCGGGCTGGGCTCACATATAGTCCCTATGCCTATGCATAATTCTCTAATATGCCATATGTATGTTTTGAATTACCCAGTCACCTTATAAAGCACTGTCCATTTCGTTGTGTTTGGCTTTGAAAGAACCCCCAAAACATCCACACAGACATGTTTTACACTGTTTCAACCTGCTGTTGTAACTTCTTTTTCAAAATGTAGTTTTAAATTGGAAAGCACATAATACCTGTTTTGAATGTGATTTGCGATTCATTTAGACATTGATGTCCAGAGTGGTTAGTAGGGACAGTAGAGCCCTAAGTATCAGGCATTCAGCGACCTTATGATAGTTAGTGAGTTGGGTTACTACTACACACATGTTCCAGAGTGCATAGAGGAGAGGTAGGATATCACCCACACACACACGACTACACGCCACACCACACCACACACAACACACTACCCTACTAATGTCAATTAATCCGACCTTTCTACGTAACCTAACGGGTACCATAGGGTTATGTGGCCAACACGGTTAAATAACAGATTCAGGGATTATCCTGTGGGTTACTACACTGTGTTATGGCGGTGTTACTAAGGGCCGCAGGACTGTGCTATACTCTGTACATGCTTAACATTGTGGTAGTCTCCACAACCAGACTTCTGCCTTCACACAAACATTCACGTTAGGGAACATGCCTGCAGAAGATCCATCATCTCACAGCAGCTCCCGCCAGAGAAAGAACCTGTCCAGTATCCAGAAATCGAACACCGGATAAAGATAATATAATATTATATGAATATAAACATGCCCATTTATATAGGCCAGATGTACATTAGGGTTATGTGTGTGTGAATGTGTGTGCCACAACAGTGTTGCGGTGTGATTGTGTATCTGTGAAGGAGGAATCTGTTGAGAAACAGAGGTAAGCCTCGTACCTGACATTCTCATCCATATTACATCACCAGCAGGCTCCTGCTACACATTAATATAGGCATATGCCATGGAGACTCTGGTATGCAGCTCAATAGCAAACATGCCATAGAATGTTTTTATAATCAAAGTTAACTGTGAGCTTGTCAACGTGTGTGAATTGGACCCCCAGCTTCCCTTTCTTTAACAGACACATCAACCTGTCAGATAACTGACTTCAAGAGACTGTTTTACATCAGAGCCATCTTTGTTTCTGTTCAAACATCAAGCTGCCACTCCCCACTGGAGATCTTACAATTAATACATGCTCCTGGGTGCGTACAACTGCGGCTCTGTAATCGTAGTATTGATTAGATGCTCTGTGCTGTTGCTTAGTGACTGCCTAAATAAATAAGGAGGCCTTGTTTTCCATTCAAAGTATATCTGTGTTGTAATCTTCATTTACATCAATCAGTACAGGACTTGGCATGCAATCAGTACAGTGACTTGCTTTTTCTGGGGATTGCTGCCATGAATCTCTACTATGGTGCCACGAATACCTCACACCATGTTACTAGGAGCCGTTTCTATCTCGTCTATTTCTCAATGAACACAATTCTCAGTGTCACCCTTATTATTATAATTTATTTTTAATATTCGATGTGTGTGAATAGTGAGGGCTCATTGCATTGTGGTGTGAGCCGCGCACGCCATATGATGATTTTTTTCTTTGAAGGTTGTGATTGAAAAGCGGATTAATGTCACAGATGCTGATACAGTCTTCTGCTCCACTGACTCCATAGATTATAAGCCAACAGATCAGACGGCCAGAGCCTGCAGCACCACCCCAGCGATCTGTGTCAGGCGGGCCATCGACTGGCGCCGGATATGAATTGAATGTATGTCTATATGTTGAGATGGCTGTCTCCAAAACGTGTGTTATGTCTTGCTAAATTATGTAAATGTAAATGTTAATTGTGTGTGTCCAGGGTTGGGGTCAATTCCATTTTCTTATTCCAGTCAATTCAGAATACTAAACCAAATTCCAAGTCTCACATTTTTTGCCATAATATAGAAAAGCATTTAAGATAATTGGAAGTATTCCAGGGTCCTTCCTGAATTGACTGGAATTGACCCCTGGTGTCAGGGTGTGTTTAACGAAGATGGCTCACTCAGGTGTGTTTGTGTAATGTGTGGCTCGGCGAAATAAAGAGATTTATCACATCTGAGGGTGTGTGTGTGTGTGTTTGTGTGGTGTGTTGTGTGTGTGTGTGTGTGTTTTGCCACCAGGGAGTAGAGACGCATACTCAAAGACATCACATCAGCTCATATTCACACTCAGCTTCTGGTGTCAATTCCATATCAGTGGACAGTGGAGGGAGAGAGACAGCTCGCCTAGGAGAGGCATGGCTAATAGTATGTTAAGATTCTACCCTGTTTGAACCTTTAATGCACCCATAGTTAGCTCTGGATCGAGAGCGATGCGGTAGTGCACAATGACTGGACTTGTACTGTACTGTGTGGCCCGATAAACCAATATGAGGTCAATAACAATATGAAGCCAACTAGCAATATGAGGCCAGTTAATCAATATAGTCCAGTAAGCAATATGCAGGTCAATAGCATATGAGGTTCAATCTCCAGCAACTATGGAGGCTCAATAACGCATATGAGTCCAAAAGGCAATATGAGCCAATAACAAATATAGGCCATAAGCAGCAATCTGAAGGCCAGTAATCAAATTGAGGCCAATAAGCAATATGATGCCAATAAGCACATATTGAGCCTGCAATAAGTCAATATGAGGGCAGTCAGCAATATGAGTCCAGAAAGCAATATGAGTCGTCAGATTAAGCAATATGAGAACCTATTACAGCAATATGTAGTCCAATAAAGGGCAATATTTTTGGGTGGGGGGAAAGCCATCAGCATAAATAGGCCAATAAGCAATAGTGAGGACCAGATAAGCAATATGAGTACCACAGTATAGTCATAAGACCCATAAAACCTAATGATCAAACAAGTTAAATAGTTTCCAATCGTTGGTTTCAACTCATTCTATTTTTCCCAAGAGGGGAATTTAGAAACACGTTTATATAAAACAATATGAGGTCAGTTAACCATATGAAGCTCAACTAGCAATATGAGGCCAGTAAGGAAATTATGAGTCCAGAAAACCCACCCGCAATATGAGTCCAGTAAGCAATATGAGTTCTGCTGACTCCATGCAGTTACACCAGAGCAGCGTGATATGAGAATGGGGTTTTGTGTCTGTGGCAAGAGTACTCAGTGCACACAACATTAGGCCAACACTGCAGTGTTGGTGTCAGATAATTTTTTGCATGTTTCCCTCATTAAATTACCCTCCGGCCAGAACTATCAGCAAGTCAGCAATCATTCACCCACGACTGTGAATGGGGTCGCACATCTTATTAACTACGTGGAGAAATAATGAAGTCATTGATTCAGATTGGCTCTCTCTCTCTCTCTGTCTCGTTGCTCTCGTCTCGTGCTCTGTCATCTCTGCAATCATCTCATGTATCTTGTCTCTCGTCTCTCCGCCCTCTCTCTCTCTCGTCTCCTCCAATTCTCATCTCTCGTCTCTCTCTCTCCTCTCTCTCTAGTTTGTCGGTCTCTTCTCTCTCTGCTTGACTCTCCCACTCTGACTCTCTCTCCTCTCTCATCTCTCTCGTCATCACTGTCTGGTGAGGTTTGCTTGTAGCGTTCCCGTGTCACCTCCTGCTCTTATATGCTGTAACAAGCCAGATTTCCTACCAACTAGTTTCTCTTATTCCTTGCAAGCTATAGGACTATCTATTTCCCCCTCTCCCAAACCGCATATTGTATGGCAATTCTGATCTCTATCCATTTTAAATAGTGCAGTATAGGCTATAGTGAGTGGGAAGGTATCCAGTGCTGCATAGAAAAATATCAACATTATCCCCATTGTATGTCCACCCAGGTGTTATTGAAATGTTATTCCACATTGCTATTCTTATTTACCACAGACTCATAATGCCATCAAGGAACCTATAAAACACAACACTAGAGATATTTGGCAAATGTCTTAGACTGGAGAGTATGGGCCTATAGCCCGTAAATGAACCTGGCTATAGGCCCAGGCTATAGGCCCTCTTAGTGGATAATATGATGGAGATTCAACTCAATCTCCATAAGTGGGTCGTGTAGATGGCGCCTACAGGACTTTGATATTAGCCTATTCTTTGAGAGAGGGGCAGGGCATTATTACATTGAGCTTGATTAATAGCAACAAAATAGGCTATTACAGCTCCCAAGATTCGCATATATTTTTAAAATAAGTCCTCCTTATAAAATGTGTAAACCATTTCAAAGCCAACAATGTATTGCGTAATGACGTTTACTGCTAGTGTACATTTTCTTCCGTGGTTCGGGCTGGAGGAGGAATGATGCTTTTCATATTGGGATCAAAACAGTCCATTGGGTGCGATGCTGCCTCTGGCTGCTTCTGCCAGGAGACCAGCACTCCGGACTGACTGGCCGCAGGGTTACTCTCTGAACCCGAGCGGACTGGCTGCCTACACACAGAGGCTACCCAGCTCTCATCTTCTCGGCTAAATTGCTCGCGCCGTCAGCGCACTGACCTACCAGTAGAACGAACGATGTTTTCAATGGACGCCGTTTCGCAACGAAATTGTTTTAAGTCGCAAGTTGATCGACACGTGGCAACATTTCCCCTTCTTCTCTGGATTATTTTTGAGGTACAACTGTGATTCTCTTCATCAACACATCACTGGAGCAGAGCCTAGCCTGACTCCATTTGCTACCGCATGCGAAACGTCTCGTCGTTGGCAGTTAGCTGTGGTAACGTTTAAGTCCGATGTGCTAGCTTTCCTGGATGTTTAGTTTCCATAAGACTACTGGATTATAGTTTTCAGTTGCCTTTTGGGCATCGGACTAGCTTTAGATTGTGTATCGTTTTAAACACCATTAGGGGAGCTAAAGCTGGTAGCTCGTGTAACTGTTTGTATAACAAGCCATGGAGATTATTGGTCGTCGAAGCACATATTGACTGGCACGATAGCAGCAGGGGGTTCGTTGGGATGGCGAAATGCGACTCGCTAATAATCAAGGTTAACACAGGAGAAACAACATACATTTTTCAAGTTTTGCATTCAAAAGGTAACGTAATTTAAATGGCAGCTAAGAAATATCCGACATGTATTGCTGTAACGTGGTGTAGAATTTGTGTTGTTTTACGCTAACACCAGTCGGTAAGCTAGCTAAGCCAATACCAGCTATCTAGCAAGCACGCCGTTTGTCGATGATATGACACAGCTTACTGGTCAGGTAACAGGTAACTAACGGTCACATGGTCCGCCTGTAGGTAACCACCTTGAGTCAGGCGGCTGGAGATGGTTGTGATGGACCATCTGTAGACCACGAAAAGCAAATATATGGCCATTCAATGAACAAGCTGCAGTGGAATTTCAATATTCATGCTGGGGGGTCATCAAGTATACTACTGAAGATATTTTCACTGTAACTGTAGCTAGTAAACCATATAATCTTTTTGCTTAAACTGATACCCCAAAATGTTTATTTTCTGTGAGCATTTGGATGGAATGGTCTAACTACTCACAAGCTTCCCATGTTATTATGCATATTATTCTCTCAATAATGACGTATCCCAGATAATAACCATTTACTTGAGAGTGAGTTCCATAAGTGTAGGCCCTAGTTCAGTAACACTTCATATATAGCCTATTCATGAGTTTGCGTTCGTTTGTGTGGTATTAATGTCAGTAGCCTACTTAAATTGCACTGTTATTGTGCCCTGTAAGTTTGTTTTGGTAATGGAAAGTGGTTTACCACGATGCAATAAGAAAAAGTCCCCATTCCAACCAACCTCTAATATAATGGCAATCATCGGAAGTAATAGAGTAACAAGTGAACAATCTTTTACAATAGTAATTAACAGCATTAATACACTGTATAAAGATGCAACTAATGTTACTGTATTTTACCTAAGACTCCAGCATGTGAACTCTCACACTGAGTCAATTAGTCAGTTGGAGTAGTCAGTTGAGTCGTCCAGAACTAGCCTATAGCCATGCATAGCCTTCTCCTCCCGGCTCCAGCTGATGCTCATACAACAGCCTGAAGTTGATTACATTTCGAACGTAAACCTAATCCGGAAGGGACCTTTTATAGGAGCCTCGTTGATTTTTGTGGAGCCCTGGGCCAGAGCAGGGGTCTAGTGTTTGAGTGTGTGTGTGTGCGAGAGAGAGTGTGTTATCTTTGTCTGCCGAGTCGAGCGAGCAGTGGGAGCAGTGCCACTCGCAGGGCTGTAATTATACATCTGAGAGATAAAGGAAATGGATTCACAATCAATCCTGTAACTCTCTGGCTGCAGATGAGGATGTAGGATTGAGAACTGAAAGGAATGAATTTCGTCAGTCATGTTTCTCCAGGGCAGGAATAGATTTCATCCATTATTTGGTATCCTCCATGTGGCCCTGTGGATGAGGCCCAGGCTCTAGATTGTACATGAAGAGGAATGAAATTAGTCCGTTATGTTTCTCACACAAAGGGCAGGGAAGTCGATGGTCCATCATTATTTCTCCTCCTGCCCTGTGGATTGAGTGCCCAGCAGTCTCGTGGCTCGTGGCTTGCACATTAGGAGAACATGTGCAGAACTGCTGCCTCAGACGGGAGGATAGCCTCATCTGGCCTTACTTTTAGCATGGTCACCCTGCTAACTCCCCAGAAGCAATCGCAGATGTGGGCCAGATAACACGGTCATGGATGGCTGTCTCTCAACACTGAAGTGCTAACCCCTCAACTTGGGTTTATTGCTTCACAATTCAGGCAAGAGCTGAGCTTGGGAGTGACGACTGTAGCTGAACCGCAGAAGAGGTAGAAGGAATACAGTTGTCAATTAGCAACAGTTAAAATATAATGACAGTTTGCCACAAGCCTCTCCTCTCTCCTCACATCACACACACCGCACGCCCTGTCCTCAAACACGTGTGACATATCAGGCTTCTGATTCGAATCCAAAGCCCCCCCTTAAGCCTCTAAGTCCTCTCGTCCTGGCTGTATGTTGTGCACGAGTTTTGAATCCCCCCTCTGTGAGACGAGGAGGTACTTTTGTCATGTTTTGTACCCTTCTAACAGTGTGAAACTCGCTGTGGGTTTAGATCCAATACCAAGGCCCTGTTTTAAGGCAGTACTGTCTCCAGCATATCACAGGAAATGAATCATGTTCCCTTCGATTCAAAGGCTTGGTGAGTCTGCATGTGTGTTTTTCCTGATCACTAGCTTTGTGTCGTTCAGTGCCTTCTAGGGAGCCCACAGCATATGAATGCTCACACCCCCATATTTAGAAGTTATGGTGTCATGCTAACTTGTTTGGTTTACTGAGTCATGTGTGATGTGTTTTCTACAATAAGAGAGTGATTTAGTGAGTGTGTGTAGTAAGCATCCATGGTCTGGAACAATAGAACCTCTATTCTACGTAGAGATACTCGTGTCCTCTGCCTTGAAGGCCAGCGTTTGGTTCTTCCCGTGAGCTGTAGGACCAGTGACCGCAGGCTCTAGACATCAGAACTAGGGATTGGGCTAGGATTGTGGCGTTGTACTCCCAAGCCACCTGGACGACTCCCCAGCCACAGGAATGGCCATTGGTTCCCTGTGGTCCATGGCCGGAACACAGAAACATAAGCAGACTAGGAGGATAGATGAGTCACACCTAATAAATCACCCGATAGGCTAAATACCTGTATCATTATAACTGACCCACAGAATGACACATAAGCACTTGCAGCCTGTAGATTTTTAGTGTATTTAGCGGAATGTTCTTACTCCGAGAACTTCAACTTGAGTAAAGAGCGGAATTAGGGTAAGGTACCCTTGCTTCAAGTGGCACCATTGACAGATTTTTCACCTAGTCAGCGCGGGAGATTTGAACCAGCAACCTTTCGGTTACCGTCCCTACGCATCTTAACCAGCTATAGGGCTTACCTACTCTAATCCCATAGCCTCAATAACTCAGTACTGATACTCTGATGATCGCTAACCGTGGCCCATGTATCCTAGGCCTTAGGTTTTCCTCACCTGTGTCGAAGGCTTGCTGGCACAGGGGCACGTACACGTGAGGAGCTGGTAGATGAATCTGTGGCTCTATACGCTGATCGTGTAGGTTGGGTTTTCTTTTGCACATAATGGGTGAATAGTGTTAAGGATTTGGTGGAAAGCTGAGCTGTATCCTGTATGATACTTGTGCCCTAAAGGCAACCTTCCTATCCAGATCCATAAACAGGGGATGCGTTGTATGGAAGGAAGAATGATTTAATGTTGTATTTCCTGTTTGATTGCCCCGAGTATTGATCAATGCAACTGAAATGACCAATGTATGATCACACACAAGTTTCACGCTACTGATGTTTTTTTTTTTTAAAGCTAATAAGTATGATCTCATAATAACACCAACAGTACATCACTCAGTACACAACTCATAGGGTGCTCGATGACCTCTCTAAAGGAGTAGCTGCTGCTCAGAGAAAAAAAGTGTAATCTCTTCACATTCTTTCTCTAATCCTTACCTCTTCTATCGCTCTCTCTCTCTCTTTCATAAAAAAAAAAAACATGTCGCGAGCTGCATCCTTAGTGTACAAGAGAAAGTATGTGCACTATGTTTCTGCTTCTGTCACAATAAACCTGGTCAAATAATGGCTAATAAAACAACGATCCCACCCCCCCCCCCCCCCCCCCCCCCCCCCCCCCCCCCCAAAATTAAGTTTACATTTTTTTCCCAAATAATGTTTTCTCAGTTTGATTTTTTTCTCTGAGTTTTAAGATTGTTGTGGTTTTTGACTCTCAAAATTACAATTGTTCATAGAGAAAATCAACGTAATTGATCTATCGGATGATCTCCATGTCAATGCTTAAATCACATCATGAAGATTAAAAAATGTTTAGGCCTGGAAGAAAACCGAACACATTTTGATTTTGAGTGTAATTCCCTTTAATTGGCATCTGGCCCTTTAATGGGCAATTCTAAAAAAAACAAAACAAAAAAACATCTATTGAGGAATGTCGCTCTGTCTAATGTGTTGGTCTAGCCATGGTTCTGTAAGCTACTGGCGCTGCTCTTTTTCATGGCAAAGTTATTGAAAATACTAATGATATACTTACGTCATTACATACTTCTGCCAGGTAAGCCTACTTTTTAGGTAACATTTAATTGAGAAGGTTTTAGGTGAAAGTATTTGTGTCAACCCACAAGATGGTTAGTATCATATCCACTGCGCTACACACATGGAGTTATAAACAAATGCCACGTACCACACAGACAGACGGGCAATATTGCTTGGAAATAAAATGGCAATATTGTGTTAGGTTTGCTTTTTAAGCGCCAGTATCGGCAACCAGGGTGGGGGATAATGTCAATGTTGCGTTGATTAGATAGTAGCTGGAGCGCTGCTGTGTCTGATACTTTGTGAAGATGTGTTAATGACAAGTTTGCGGTGAACACACGTGAAAATTGTATGTACTTTCCCCATAATGTTTTGGCAAGCTACTCATCAGGTGGGCTCTTTTAAAGCACTTTAAAAAACACTCAAAATCTAACTGGTTTTTGGATTTCAACATTGACTGAACCTTCAGACAGGAAGATGTGATGTCAGAAATGAGAAACATACTCTGATTTTATTTTTCATCTTGGAAAAGGTTCCGAATTTTTCAAGGGCCTTTTTATGGAGATTGTGTCTAGCATCTTTCAGTGATGTCTGTAGGATCTAGGCTACCACAGTATCTCTCCATAATCCTAGTGCAGTGTGTTGATCAGCATACATTCACTCTACCAATCGACTTTATTCATGTTCTTCTCTCTGATCTGATGGTCTGATATAAATCTGATACTGTGTACACTTCTTTACATCTGAGGGGTTTTTCGTCTCCGGATGTTTGTCATAGTTAGATCATGATGGCAGAGAGGCACTGATTGTAAACTCAGTGTGACCATGGAGAGAGATGGAGCGAGATACAGAGAGAGAGCGAGAGAGAGAGAGAGAAGAGAGAGAGAGAGAGCGAGCACCATGTTACTGTTTTTGCCTCTTCAGGCTTTAGTGTGTGTGTTGCGTGTGGTGTGTGTGTCCTCTGGCTGCTCATAGGGTCATATCAGGGATATAGAATTACACAGAAGTGTGGTCAGCCTTTGCTCACTGGGTAGCCTTAACAGCTCTACACACACACACACCACACACACACACCACACACACACACACACCACACCACACACATACCACACACAGACATTGGTACAACAACAGTATTTTAACTCTTTCCATGCTCTTTCCATGACAAGAAGGGACCAGGTGGAATCCAGGATATGAGATTGCTATGATCCCCTTAATGTTGCCACTTGTTAAATCCACTTCAGTCAGTTGTAGATGAAGGTGGAAGGAGACAGGTTAAATACAATGATTTTATTGATAAGCTTGAGACAAATTGAGTAATAGATTGTGTATGGTGTGCCATTCAGAGGGTGTGAATGGGCAAGACAAAAAATGTAAGTGCGTATTTGCCCATGTGGGTATGGGTATATTGTATGGTGAACAGGCGCACCGGTTTGAGTGTGTCGAGAATGGTCCACGATCCACCTTAATGGTCACATCCAAGCGTCCAACTTGACACAACTGTGTCACGTTCGTTTGAATGACGGGGTCAAGCAGGCGCAGCGTGATTACGTACATGTTTTGATTGGGTTTATAAACACAACGACAAACAACAACCGAAACGAAACGTGAAGTCCGAGGTAGAACACACAGCACTACTCCTTACACGGAACAAGATCCCACAACTCAACAGTGCCAATAGGCTTACTAAGTATGATCCCAATCAGGAGACAACGAGCGACAGCTGCCTCTGATTGGGAACCACACACCGGCCAACATAGAACTATACATACTAGAATGACAACCATAGAATATCACAAACACAAAGAATATACACACCCTGACTCCAACATATACGCTAGTCCCCTGAGTCTCATTTCGCGTGACAGTACCTCCCCCTCAAAGGTGGTGACTCCGACCGCACAACCTTCACTTAACAGGGTAGGGGCCGGCGGATCCGGCTCTTCGGGTCGATGCCCTACAAATCCCTTTTTCTCTCTCGCCTCCCTGTTGGCGCCCCATGTCTGGTGGTCTGGAACCTCGGCACGCTGCTTCCCCTCTCCTTTTCCTCCCACGATACACCAAGCCCTGTCTGGACCTCTGGTGTGGGAGACCCCGAACCTGGAGAGGGGCGGACGTCCATGGTCTGGACTTGAAAGCCGCTGACGCGTATCTGGACCGGGCACCGATGGAGCGGGACTACTCAGGCACCGGACTGGAGCCGCTGACCGAAGCTGGATCAGGCCACCGGTGGAGCGGACTGCTCTGGCTCCGGAGTGGGGCCGCTGACCGCGAGCTGGACTTGACCCCGGTGGCGGACTGCTCTGGCTCCGGAGTGGAGCCGCTGACCGGAGATGGACTGGACGCCAGGATGGAGCGGCTGCTCCCCCGGTCTCCGGAGTGGAGGAGCCTGACTGGAGCTTGGATCATCAGGCACAACGGTGGTGGAAGGGCGGACTGGCTCTGGCTCCGGTTTTTGGAGCCGCTGACCGGTTTGCCGGACCAGGCACCGGTGGACCCTGTTGGCACGGGCTGGGCCGAGACTGGCGACGTGCACCACTGGGCTTGGTGCAAAATGGAGCAGGAACAGGCCGAGCCGGACTGGCGACGCGCACCCACGGGGAGCTTTGTGCGAGGAGCAGGAACAGGCCGGTGCCGTGTACTGGCGACGCGCACCACTGGCTTGGTGCGAGGAGCAGGAAACAGTTCCGGGCCGGACTGGCGACGTGCCACCATGCTTCGTCTGTAGCGAATAAGAGCAGAGGAATACAGGCCGGGTTCCGGACTGTGCAGACCGCGCGGCCACTACTGGCTTGTGACGCAGGAGGTCCGGCCGGAACGTAGGGGGCCGGGACTAGGGAACACGCACCACTGGCTTGGTGCGAGGGAGCAGAAACAGGCCGGGCCGGACTGTGGTGAGGCGGACTGGAGCGGAGAGCTGACACATACCCGTCCTGGCTGGATGCCAAACTTCGCGCACAGTATGTGTGAGGCATCAACACAGGATCGCACTGGTCTGTGCTGTGCACGCGCCACTGGCGATACAGTTCGTAAGAAACCGGCGCAAGCAAGATATGCGGGACGAGAGGAGGCGTAACTGGAGACCCAGGAGCGTTGAGGGCGCATAAGCTCAACCACGTCCTGGCTGGATGCCCATCTTCGCACGGCACGTAGCGTGGTGCAAGGCACAGGACGTACAGGACCGCATAACACGGCGTCCCCCCAGCCTGGAACTCCAGTCATACGCTTCCCTCGCGTGAGTACGGGGGAAATTGGCTCTGCTCTGACACTAGGCTCCGCCAACCACCCCGTGTGCCCCCCCCAACATTTTTTCTTGGGGCTGCTTTCTCGGGCTTCCTCGACCTCGCCGATATCACACAGGCCTCCTCCGTGTTGCCGTTGCACCTCTCCCTGCCTGGGCATCTACCTTAGCCTGATGGTCCTCTCTCCCCGCAAATATCTCGTTCCATGACCCACAAAATTGCCCACCTGTGACTATGGCTTTTCGCATCCGCCTGGGCACGCTGCTTGGTCCTCGTTTTGGTGGGGATCTTCTGTCACGTTCGTTGAATGACGGGTCAGACCAAGGGCGCAGCGTGATGTTTCACGTACATGTTTATTAACTTATAAACTACAATGACAAAACAACAACACCGAAAACGAAACGTGAAGTCCAAGGTAGAACACACAGCATACCTTACACGGAACAAGATCCCACAACTCAACAGTGCCAATAGGCTGCCTAAGTATGATCCCCAATCAGAGACAACGAGCGACAGCTGCCTCTGATTTGGAACCACACCGGCCAACATAGAACTATACATACTAGAATGACAACCATAGAATATACACAACACAGAATATACACACCCTGACTCAACATATACGAGTCCCCTGAGTCAGGGCGTAACAACAACTGTGGGAAGCATTAGAGTCAACATGGGCCAGCATCCCTGTGCAACCCTTTCGACACCTTGTAGAGTCCATGCACCGACGAATTGAGGCTGTTCCGAGGGCAAAAGTGTTCCTAATGTTTTGTACTTTCAGTGTATATATATATATATACACACACACACACACACACACAGGCAGGAATCACCTATCGCACACTCTATGGTCAACACACACGTTCTGGCTGGGTAGTGTGTCTTTGCTGTGTGAGGTTGATAATTGGCCAAGGGTAGCTAACACCATGTGGGAAGGTGTGATGCCACCAGGGAATTTTTTGTATTAATTTTTTTATTTCACCTTTATTTAACCAGGTAAGCCAGTTGAGAACAAGTTATCATTTACAACTGCGACCTGGCCAAGATAAAGCACTGTGAGATGACTGTGTGTGTGTGTGTCTCCACCGTAAACATGCTGTTCCACCGTTTAAGACAGGAGAACCATAAACGTCAGGTTTTCAAATCTCTCTTTAAGCCCTGATTGGTCCTCTGTAGCTCAGTTGGTAGAGCGTGGCGCTTGCAACGCCAGTATAGTGAATTCGATGTATGCACGCAGGACTTGAAATTGCTTTGGATTGAAGGTAAATGTCATTTTTTTTTAATGTGTGTGTTCAGTGACCGCCCCGCCCCCACAGATGATGTATTGAACCAAGAGCTCGCCCCCGGCCTATACAATAGTCTTCTATGAGTCAACGAGTTCACATGATGTTAGTCATGTTTTCCATTCTAGTAAAGCCTATCAGTTACTTCTCTCTTATATGTTGGTAATAGAACTCAGGAACCACTCAGAGCTTCTAAAGGAAGTGTAAAGCCTGGTGATGTTTTATGGTTCTCCTCTCTTAAATGGACTGGAATAGAATGTTTATGGTGGAGAGACTCGGGACATGATGGTACACTAGTGGTTAATGTTACGGGCCAGGTCAGACAGAGGTGGACAGTGTGTTCTATGTACCAGTCAGATGGACAGTGTTTCTAATCCATTGTTTCTCTCTGGGTTTCCCAGGGCCTCAACAAAAGCTGCTCCCCTTTTTTTTTTCAAAATGACTGATTCAGTTCTTCTTCAGTTTTTCTAAAGTTTCAGTTTTTCTACTTTTTGTGTGGTTGGTGCAGAATTACCATTCAGATGACCTTGAGCCAGATATCCTCCAGTCCTCTCTCCTTCCTAATAGACAGAGTGGCAGAGCCTCCAGTGTCCTCAACAGTGATAGAGAGAGTGAAAAGGAGAAGCAACATATCTTCTGCAGGATGGAAACACACAGCTGGGCCCAGTTTCACCCCAGTCCCCTCCTGACAATGTATGCTGTGGTCGTGTGTATGTGTGTGTGTGTGTGCGTGTGTCAGGGTTTCCGTTAGCCGGCTTTTGTCCGGTTAAAAAAAAATAGAAAAGTTGATTAAATAAAATTGGCGCTGGCCAATTGTCCGGGAGAATAATACAAATAATCCCATTGCGAAATAATAGCCTATTCATTGATGGAAATAACAGTCGATGTAAATACATTTGACTGGTCATACTTATCGGTCTATAGGTTACTTTACATAATTTAGTGGAATGAAATTGGCGCGTGTGTACAGTATATTCGTTATGTATCTTATTCATCACACGCTACAGCATACAGATACAGAGCCTTTGAGTGGAGAATCTGTCAGACAGCGCAAGAGCTGCTGCTGCAGCATCCTGTGGTGCTTCCGAGACAACTGGGAACTCGTAAAAATACGAGGTCAAATCATGATGTCAGTGAGCTTCAGGTCGGAAAGTTGGAGCTCTAGAAAGAGGCCAGACAGGAGTCCCGAGTTGGAATTCCGAGTTGGATGACAGTTCAAAGATTTTTCCCAGTTCGGAGCTCGTTTCTTTCCCAGTTGTCTTGAACGCGGCATCAAACGGCAACGGAAGGCATGCTTCATCAGTGCCCTTCACA
>JAGTTL010000388.1:30000-51000 GCA_036851935.1 Coregonus suidteri | reverse complement strand
AGCACACTTTTTGTTTATATTCCGGGGTTTTGTTGCTCTATTCCCTCGGCTGTTTACACATAGGCCTATATGTCCTATAACTATGGCAAAAATTTAGTTTGACATCATGATGCCCTGTTTATAATACACACTGAGTCTACAACATTAAGAACACCTTCTCTTTCCATGACATAGACTGACCAGATGATCCAGGTGACAGATATGATCCCTTATTGATGTCACTTGTTGGAGACAGGTTAAAGAAGGAGTTTTAAGACAATTGAGACATGGATTGTGTATGTGTGACCGACCGACCGACCGACCGACCGACCGTTGTTACTATCTATCATAAACATTCAGTAGTTCAGCTAGGGGAGACTGAGGCTGCGTCAGAAATGGCACCCTATATAATGTGCTTCTTTGACCAGGGCCCATAAAGCTTTGAGCAACAGGAGTGCACTATGTAGAGAATAGGCTGTCATTTGGCACAGACAAAATATGTTATAATCTACATCATCATGGTGTATTAGCTTATATAGTAAAATTTAAATTTGCTAATGTTATACTAATGTTATACAGTTTGTAACCAATGACCATGACATTTCAGTACTTTTTTTTGCAGCTGGCTGGTTTGTTGACAAGTTTATATTAGTGTTTGTTTTTGGAGATTCAACCCCCTCAGAACAGCCTGAATTAATTGGGGTATGGGGCTCTACAAGGTGTCGGAAGCGTTCCACAGGGATGCTGGCCCCTGTTGACTCCAATGCTTCCCACAAATGTGTCAAGTTGACTGCATGTCCTTTGGGTGGTGACCATTCTTGATACACACAGGAAACTGTTGAGTGTGAAAAACCCAGCAGCGTTGCAGTTCTTGACACAAACCGGTGAGCCTGGCATCTACTACCATATCCCGTTCAAAGGCACTTAAATATTTTGTCTTGTCCATTCACACTCTGAATGGCACACATACACAATCCATGTCTCAATTGTCTTAAAAATCCGGGCGGTGTCTGTCGTCGTCGTCGTCGGTCGGTCGTCGGTCTGGTCTGTCTGTCTGTCTGTCCCGTCTGTCTGTCTGTCTCTGTCTGTCTGTCTGTCCTGTCTGTCTGTCTGTCTGTCTGTCTGTCTGTCTGTCTGTCTGTCTGTCTGTCTGTCTGTCTGTCTGTCTGTCTGTCTGTCTGTCTGTCTGTCTGTCTGTCTCTCTCTGAGGATCAAGTCTTCAATAACAAAGACGCATTGCTGCTTAGCAACACAGTGTGTGTACTTTAGTGTAACACCAGTGTGTGTACATTAGTGTAACACCAGTGTGTGTACTTTAGTGTAACACCAGTGTGTGTCAGTGTGTGTACTTTAGTGTAACACCAGTGTGTGTACTTTAGTGTAACACCAGTGTGTGTACTTTAATGTAACACCAGTGTGTGTACTTTAGTGTAACACCAGTGTGTGTACTTTAGTGTAAAAACAGTGTGTGTACTTTAGTGTAACACCAGGGGTGTCCCCAATGTCCCATTGACCTTTTGCCCCCTTGCCAATTGACCCCCTTTGATTCTTGACCCAAAACTTTATTGACCAAAACCTTTTTGACCAATTGACCTTTTTGATCTATTACCTATTGACTCTTTTTGCTTTATTCCCCTCTAATTTCCAAATTTACCTTTTGCCAATTGCAAAATGCTCCTTTCTTATTCCTTGCCTTGCCTTTGCTTTTTGTCTTCCTTTGCTCCTTTGCCTTGCCTTTGCTCTTTGCCCTTTGCCCTTTTTTTCTTTGCCTTTTGCTCTTTAAAACCCTTTAAAAACCTTGCTTTGACCTTTTCCCTTTGACCATTTGCTTATTCCATTTTGCTTATTACCAATTGAACTTATTCCCCATTTGATATTGACCCATTGATTTAATTAACCCATTGATTTATGACCTATTGCCCTTTGAACCCATTGATTTTTGACTTTTTTTATTGCCCCCAATTGCTTTGCCCCATGACCTTGATTTTATTAAAACCCATTGTTGCTTTTGATTTTATTCCCCAAATTTTTTTTTTTGGACTTTTACATTTTTCCTTATTTCCTATTGACCTTTGACCCATTGACAATGACTTTTTGCCCTAATAACCTTTGCTATTGACCCTATTGCCCTTGCTCATTCCCCTTTGACTCATTACCAAAAATTGACCTATTAACCATTTACTCTTTTGCTCCTTGACCATTGATCTTTTACCTATTACTCTTTACTATTTCCCTATTTCATTTTGTTTTCTTGACTTTTTACCAATTGACTATTGACCTTATTTACTCTATTGCCATTGACCTATTGCCCCTATTGATTTTGACCTATTGACCTATTGCCCCTTTTGACCTATTGACCTATTACCATTGATCTATTGCCCCCTTGACCTATTCCCATTGCCCCTATTGATCTATTGACCTATTACTCTTTCCCCTATTACAATTGACCTTTGACCCATTGCCCTTTTTGACCATATTGACCCCTATTGACCTATTGACTCTTTGACCCAACCCCTATCCCAAATTTTTACTCTATTCCCTATTGATTTTTTTACCTTTGACCTATTGACTCATGACTCTATTCCCCTATTGCCCATTTGACTCTATTACTTTGCCCCTATGCCATTGACCATATTGACTCATTATATTTAACTCTATTACCATGACTCATTTATTGACCTTTGGCCCTTTTGACCCTATGCCCATATTACTCTTTACCTATTGACCTATTGCCTATTGCCCCTTTTGACCCTTTTGACCTTTCCCTATTGACTCATTACCATATTACCTTTGCCATTGCCATTGACCAATTCCCCTATTGACTCTATTACCATTTATCCATTGCCCTATTCCCCTAGACCCCATTGACCTATTAAATTTATTGACCCATTGCCCCATTGACCATTGCCCAATTTACCCCATTGATTCATTGACCTATTGACCATTGATTATACCCTATTTTCCCTTTGCCTTTTGATCATGACCATTTACTTTTTGACCTTTTACCTATTGACTTTTGAAATTGACCTTTGCCTATTACCTTTTGCCTTGCCCTTTTTCCGGTCCTTTTTTACCCTATTGACCAAGTGACTGCCCATTGACACCTATTGACTATATTGAACTCCATTGACTATCATTGATCCCTATTGACCATATTGATTCCTTGATTCTAAAAGTTTTTTTTTTGGACTCTCCCTTTGCCTCTTTGACCCTGTTGACTCTATTGACCCTATTGACTCTATTGACCATATTGACCCTATTGACCATATTGACTCTATTGACTCCATTCATTCTATTGACTCTATTGACTCTATTTGACCATATTGACTTGTATTGACTCTATTGACTCCATTGACAATTGACCCTATTGACGCTATGGACCATATTGACTTCTATTTACCATATTGACTCCATTGACCTTATTACTCATTGACCTTATTGACTCTATGACTATTGACTCGTGACCTTATTGACTCTATTGAATCCCTTGCCTCCATTGACTCCATTGACTCTACTTGACCCCATTGACTCTATTGACGAATGCTCTTTTTGACGCATATAGACTCTATTGACGCATATTGACTTCTATTGACTCTATTGACCCTCGGATTCCATCTAAATCTAATTGACTCTATCTACCATCTACACTTTGACCAATATGTTGATCTATGAACTTCTTATTGGACCCTTTTGACGCTACTGACCCTATTTGACGTATTTGTCTAGCGTTGGACTATCCCTGAATATTGGACTCTATGGATTGACCATGAGTTGACTCTATTGAAGCCATAATGACTCTATTGACTCTATTACTGTCAATGACAATATGACTCTATTGACCCTATTGACTATATGTGACTCGACTGACCTTACTGATCTATTGACGCTATATTGACTCTATTGGACTAATTTGACTGCTATTGACTCTATTGACTCTATTGGACTCTAAAAGAAAAAAAATTGACTATATTGACCTCGCATTGCTCTTATTGACCAAAATTGGACCTCTATTGAATCCTACTTGACCTCTTATTGACATTATTCCATGATTGACGATATGACCCAATTGACCTATTGACCATATTGACTATCTTGACCATAATGACCCTATTGACTCGTATTGATCGCTACTGGACTCCATATTGAACGCCTATTGGACTAGATTGAATCCATTGGTACAGATACTGACTCTATTGACCTCTATTGACCCTATTGACTCTCTATGACTCTAATGACCATATTGGACTCTATTGACCATATTGACTCTATTGAGCCACATTGACTCCATGACCGCATCATTGACTTAATTTTACTCTATTGACCCCCCAATGTGACCATATTGACCTCTATTGAGGCTTATTTATTCATATTGAATACTTTGACTCTATTGACCCCATTGACGTCTATTGGACGGACATATTGACAATCTATTGACTCTATGACGTACTATTGATGCCATAATAGATGTACTAACATTGAGCCGTAGATTGCACATTGACTCTATTGGACCGCTATTGACTTCGATATTGACTACTGACTGAGCCATATTGACCCTCTATTGACTCTATTGACCATTATGACTATTGACCTCAGTTGCACTCTATTGAACTAATATTGACTCCGTATTGACTCCATATGACTCTATGACCCTATTGACCTTATTGACATATTTTACCCATATTGACTTATTTGTACCCATATTGACTCTATTTGACTCAATATTGACATAATGTTGCTATTGACTCATTGACAAACCATATTGACTCATATTAAACTCTAATTGAGCCCTATGACTCATGAGTTGACTCTATGACCAGATTGACTTCGTATTGACCATATTTGACTCTATTGACCATATTGACTATATTACCATATTGACTATCATGACTCCTATTGACTCGTACATTGACCGTACATTGACTACATTGACATCTATTGACCTCTTTGACTCATATTGACCTACAATGACTCTATTGACTCTATTGTACCCGATTGACTCCATTGACTCTATATGACAATTTGACTATACTGACCATTGTTGACTCCATATTGACCATCATTAACTCTATTGACCATTATTGACCATTTCATTTGACTCTAATTGACCATATTGACGCTATTTATCCATATGACTCTATTTACCATATTGACTGTAGACTCTTATTGACTCTCATTGACCTCTTGACTATATGACTCCTATTGCATCATATTGACTCTATTGACCCATATTGACTCATTGACTCTATTGACCATTAACTGACTCCATTGGACCCTATTGACTAATTGACTCCATTGACCTTCCTGACTCGATTTACTATATTGACTCTATTGACTCCTGCATTGACTCTATGACCCTATTGACTCTATTGACCATATGTTAATCTATTGACCATATTTGACCCATATTGATTCCTCTATTGACTATATTGACTCTATTGACTCTTATTGACTTAATTGACTATATTGGAGTGCTATCTATTCTATGGACCATATGACTCTATTGTATTCTATTGACCATATTGACCTATTGACTATATTGACATCTATTGACCATATGACTTCTATGACATAAGTGACTCCATTGAGCTATTGACCATATTGACTTCTATTTTAACTATGAATACATTGACTCTATTTAACTAACCATTGACTCTACTGGATCCTTTGACTCCTATTGACCATATTGACATCCATTGACCCTATTGTTACTCATTTGACTCTATGACCATATTGAGCTCCGCATTGACCCTATTGAACTTCGTTACTCCATTTGACTCTATGACTCCTATTGCCACCATTGATTCAATGGACCATTGACCGCTATTGACCTTATGACTGACTCTCTATTGACCCTATTATTGACCTATATTGACTCAATTGACCTACTGAACTCTATTGACCATATTGACTATATTGACCCTACTTGACAATACTAACTATAATTACCATATTGGACTCTATTGACCGCTATTGACTCATATTGACTCTATTGACTCTATGACGCTATTAATGGACTCTATTGACCAATATTGACCATATTGGACTCTATTGACGTCCATTGACCGCTATTGACCCTATAGACTACTGTTGGACTCTAATTGACTATCTAGTTATGTACCATTGATGTGACTCTATTGACTCCATTGACAAATATTGAACTCTATTGACCATATTGACTTCTATTGACCATATGACTCTATGATTGACGGCATAATATGACCCATATGACTCTCTATTACTATATTGACTCTATTTACCATATTGACTCCATTGACCCCTATTGAGTATATTGACTCTTATGACCATATTGACTCTCATTGGACTTACTGACTCTTATTGACTCTATTGACCATATATGACTCCATTGACCCTATTGCAAGCATATTGACTCTCCATTGACCCTAGTGGACTCTATTTGCCGACTATATTGACTCCATTGACCTTATTGACTCTATGGGACCATTATTGACTATATAGTCCCTGTGATCTCTATGACACTATCGACTCATATTGACCATAATTACCTCTATTGACTCCTAATGACCTCTATGATCCCCATTGACCTTGACTCATATTGACCCTATTGACTTATATTGACTCTATTGACCATATTGACTCTAAGGACTCCATTGACCTATAATATGACTCTATTGACATATGGATTGACTATACCATATTGATCTATTGACTCATTTATTGACCCTATTCGACTGCATTATGTACTCTATGACTATATTGTGACCAGTTGAACTCATTGTCCCGATATTGACTCATGGACATTGATTGAACCTATTGATTAGACTATATTGACTCTGTTGACTGCTATTGAATTACTGACTCGCATTGACGCCTATTGAACGTACAACCATTGACCTTACTGACTCTATGACTCTATTGACTATCTATTGACGTTCCAATGGACTCTATTGGACCATATGAATCTACGTGACCTATTGACCTATTGACCTATATTGACTCATTGACGCTATGACCATAGACTCTGTATATTGCCGGCTATTGACCTATACCTATGGACGCATATTGACTCTGACTCCATTGACCCTATTTACTCTGACTCTAGGCGACCATATTGACATCTATATGACCATATTGACATCTATTGACTCGCATTGACTCTACTTTGACCATATTGACACGATTGACCATCTATGATCTCTATTGTTTCCATTGACAGTATTGACTCTATTGACCGTATTGACTCCATTATACTCTAATTGACTCCATTGACTCCAGACTATGGACTCTATTGACCATATTGACTCTATTGACTCTATTGACTCATGATTGGATTCCATTGACTCTATTGACCTCTATTGACTTCCTATTGACTCATGATTGGACATCTATGTGAGGCTTTGACTAAAGACACGATTTGACCTCTATGAACCATAATGATATCGGATTGACGCATTGACTTCTATTGAAACCCATATTAATATATTGACTACATTGACGCTATATTGACTCTATTGACTCTTATTGACTCTATTGACTCTACTTGACTCTACTTGACTCTATTGAGCCCATGATTGACTCTATTAGAACCATTTATTATCCCTAGATTGACTACTATTGACCATATTGATTCTTTGATTATTGACGCTATTGAACTCTATTGACCATATTGACTCTATTGACCATATTGACGGCGCTATTGACGTCATATTGACCTATTGATCTCTATTGACCCTATTGACTCTATTTGACTATTGAACTCTGATTGACTATTGATTCATATGGTACCATAATGAACTTATTGACTCTCTATATTGACCTATTGGACTCTATTGACAATATTGACCATCGTATTGACTCAATTGACTCTCATTTGACCATTATTACCATATTTGACTCATATTGACGTCTATATTGACTACTCATTGACTCCATTGCACTCTATTGACAATATTGAACGTCATTGATCTCGTATTGACTCTATGATCATGACCCTCTATTGCGACTCTATTGACTCATACGTGACTCAATATGACTCAATTGCCAATCGTGAAATTCATTGACCGCTCGAGTGACTTATATTCGACTCCATTGACCTACCAGATCTCTATTGACCCTATTGCGCATTATTGACTGGCCCCTATTGACTCTAGCTATTGATCCTATTGACTCTATTGACCATATTGACTTATTGATGCGCTATTAGACCCTATTGAATCTATTGACCATTATAGCTCCTTTTGACTCTATTGACGCCTTATTGACTCCACTTTGATTCCTATTGACTCTACTCTGACTCTATTGCCATATTGACTCTATTACTATATGCCTGAGAGATCTATTGCAATCCATTTGCGGCATTATTGCACCCTACATCCGCGATATTGAAACTATTGACCATATTGACACTTATCGACTCTCATTTGACCATATTGACTGTTCTTGGACTCCATTTACTCTTCTTGAACTCCATTGACTCTATGCACGTCCATTGACTCCACATGATCCCCATTGACCATATTGACTATTTTTGACGATATTGACTCTTATGACCATATTGACTCCTTTGACTCTATTGTACCATAATGATTCTATTGTACTCAATTGGACAATTTGACCATATTGTACCATATTAACCTCTTTTGACGGCATATTGACTCCTGATTGACTCCTATTGACCATATTGCTACTATATTGGTTACCATTATTTGACATCTATTGACCATATTGACTGCTATGGACCAGATGACCATAATGAACTCCATTGAACCTCTATTGGGGACCATACTGACTCCATTGGACCTATTGATGACTATATGAATCCATGACCTTACTGACTCTATTGCCTCTATTGACCCTAATTGACTCTATTGACGTCTAATTGGACCATAATTGACTCCTATTGGAGCATATTGACTCTATGACCACATAACTCCATTGACTCTATTGACATATTTACTCTATTGACCATATTGACTCTATTTACCATATTGACTCTATTTACCATATTGACTCCTGATTTACCATATTGACTCTATTCGTGTGTGTATTCGGACTCCATTGACCCTATTGACGTATATTGACTCTCCCTGAATCCTATTGACTCTATTGACCATATTGACCTCCATTGATCTCTATTGACCATACTGGATCTCCATTGACCCTATTGACTATATTGACTCCATTGACCTTACTTGGACTCTATTGAATCATATTGAACCCTATGGAATCCTTTGGCTTGACTCTATTGTGGCATCTATTCTGACCTATTTACTCTATTGACCATATTGACCATATTGTACATCCATTGACAATATGAAACTATTATTGACCAATATTTACGTCTATTGACTCCATTGGACCCTATTGACGCATCTTGACTCTATTGACCATATTGACTCTATTTGGTACCTATATTGACCTCTATTTAGCCAATATTGACCCACATTGAGCTCCATTGACCTTCATTGATCTCTATTGAGCATTATTGAACTCCATTCGAAACTCGTATTGACCATATTGCACTACATTGCCCTCCTATTGGACTATGATTGAACTCCATTGCCTCCTATTGACTCTATTGACCCCTTTTGACTCTATTGTTGACCATATTGACTCTATTAGACATATTGACTCTATTTGACTCTATTGACCTATTGACCTCTTATGACTTGCTATGACCCTATTGACTATATTGACCATGATTTGACTCTATTTGACCATATTGACTCTATTGACTCCTTATTGACACTATTGATTCTATTGTACCATGGCATTGAACTCTATTGACCTATATTGACTCTCTTGACCTCTATTGAACTTCAAATTGACCCCTATTGACTCATATTGACTCCTAATTGATGCCATATTGACCCTATTTGACTCTATTGTCCCTACTGGACACTACTATACTCTCTATTCACCATATTCTACTCTCTTGACCATATTGACACATATTGACTCTATTGACCATATTGACTCCATTGACTCTATTGACCCATAGTGACTCATATTTGACTCTATTGACTCTATCTCCGACCCATTGATTCTATTGACCATATTGACTCTATTGACTATAGTTAACTCTATTTACCAATTGACCTCTATATTGACTCCATTGGGCAATTTGACTCATATTGACCATATTAACTCTATTGACCATATTGACTCTATTAGACTCATATTGACCATATTGACCACTATTGACCCCTATTTATCCATATTGACTCTATTTCTACCATATGACTCCATTGACCCTATTGACTATATTGACTCTCTAGACCCTATTGACTCTATTGACCATATTGACTCTCCATTGAGCTCTATTGACCCTTCACTGACCTCCATTGCCCTATTTGACTATATTGACTCGGCATTGACCATACTGACTCTATTGACCATATTGACTCTCATTGATTTCTATTGACATCTATTCGACCATATTGACTCTATTGACCCTATTGACTCCTTCTGACTCCTATTGAGCTCTATTGACCATATTTAGCTCTATGACCATATTGACCATATTGATGTCCATTAGACAAATGACCCATATTGACCATATAACTCTATTGACCCTATTGACCATATGACTCTATCAGACTCCATTGGACCCTATTGACTCTATTGGACCAAAAAAAGAAAAAATATTGACTCTTTATGTACTCATCATTGTATCTATATTGACCATGATCATTGACCATATTGACTCTATTACTATATTGACTCTATTTACCATATTGACTCCATTGACCCTATTGATTATATTGACTCCATTGACCTTATTGACTCTATTGACCATATTGAGTGTCCATGACTCTATTGCCCAGACTGACTCTATTGAGACCCTATATGACTATATTGACTCCATTGAAACTCCTCACATGACGTCTATTGACAATATTGACTCCGATATTGATTCTATTGACTCTATTGACCATATTGACTCTATTGACGAACTATTGACTCTATTGACCCTCTTGACTCTATTTGACTCTATTAGACCATATTTACTCTATTGACCATGTACATTGACCATATTGACCATATTAACCCTATTGACCGATATTTGACGTCTATTGACTCCATCTGACCCTATTGACCATATATTGTGACTTATTGACCATATGACTCTATTTACCATTTGACTCTATTTACTCATTTCACTCTATTTACCATATTGACGTCCATTGAACCCTACATGACTCCATTGACTCCATTACCTTATTGACTCTATTGACCAATATTGAACTCCATTGACCCTATCTGACTCCATTGACTCTATTGACCCTTATTGACCTCTATTGACTGCATATTTGACTCTCATTGACTCTAATTGACTCCATTGACTAGATTTGGACTCTACATGACCTCTTGACTCTATTGACCATATTGACTCTATTGACTCGTTTGACTATTGACGACGATTGACTCTATTGACCTATTGACTCTATTGACCTATTGACTCCTATTGACCCTATTGACTACATTGACACTAAATTGGACCTTATTGACTCTATTTGACCATATTGCCTCTATTGAATCAATTGACTTATTGACTCTACTGACCCCGATTGTTGACTCTATTGACCATAGTGAACTCCATTGACCCTATTGACCATATTGATTCCATTGACTCTATTCTCGACCTATTGACTCTATTAGTGACCATATTGCTCTATTGACGCATGAGTTGACCCTATTGACGCTATTGACCCTATTGACTCTATTGGACTGCATATTGACTCTATTGGACCAATTTTACTTCTATTGACGCATATTGAAATCAATTGACCATACTTGAACATATTGAACCATATGACCATATTGACTCTATTGACCCCTATTGACCCTATTAGAATCAATTGACTCCATTGACCCTATTGACCATATTGACATCAGTATTGGACAATGTAGACTCGTATTGACACAATATAAACTCTATTGGACTATATTTGACTACATATTGACTCTATTGACTTCCATTGACGCCATATTGACTCTATTGACTCCATGATTTACTGCTAAATTGACTTATTGACTTTACTGATCCATTGGACCCTTATTTGAGTAGCTACTTGAGCTGCCATTGACCGCTACAGACTCTATTGGACCATATTGACCATTTCACATGACTCTAGCGTCGATAGACGACATTAACCTATATGACTCTATTTGACAGCCTATTGACTATATTGGACCTCTATGACCATATGACTCCTCTGACGCTTAGACAGTATTGACTCCATTGATATCTATCGACTCTATGACTCATTGACCATATTGACTCTATGACGTATATTGACTCTAATTGAGGCTCCTTTGACTCTATTGAGCTCTATTGCGCATATTTTATTGCTCTATGTACGCATTGACGCTATTGACGATATTGACTATTGATTCCATTACTCTACTGATGACCATATTGACTCTATTGACTGATAGACTCCACTGATCCCATGACCCCATATTGAATATTTTGACCCATATTGACTCTCTAGTATATTGGGACTCCATTGACCTCTATTGACCCATATTGCACATATTGACTCTTTGATTTGACCATATTGACTCTTATGACCTCTATTGACGCAGTATTGATCTTATGCGACTATATTGACCCTAATTGACCTTCATCATTGTGACTCTATTGCCCTGTATTGACTATATGACTCCATAATGACTCTATTGACTTCTATTGAACCATATTGACTGCCATGACTTCTATTGAACTATAGTGAATCCATTGCCATTACGAGTCTATTGACTCTATATTGACTCCATTGACTCTATGTGGCATATTGACTCTATTAGACCATATTGACTCTATGACCACATTAAACTCATTGACTCTATTGACGCATGAATTGTACTCTATTGACATTATTGACTCTATTGACCACCTATTGACTCGATTTACCATTATACTTGATTGACTATATTGACTCATTGACCATATTGACAATATTGACTCCATTGACCTGATTTGATTAACATCATATTGACTCATAGACGCTATGACCTATCATGAGTCCATTGAAGCTCCATTGACTTCGCTATGACGCAGCTATTGACCTTCTGACCAATTACTGATATTGACACTATTGACTCCTAATTGACCATATTGACCTCTATTGACAATATTATACTTCTATATACCATATGATTATATTGATTCCTGGACAATGATTATAACCGCTATTACCTCCATTGACCATGACCCATTTGACTCCCATGGACTCTATATGACCATATTGACTGCCATATTTACCAGATTGACTAGTTATTGACTCTAATGCTACCATTGCAATTGACCCTTAATTGACTTCTATTGAACGATATTGACTTCGCATTGACGCATCTATTGACTCGCTATTGACCTTCGCATTGACTCTATGACTAAATCGACCATTGACTTCATGACTCTATTGACCATATTGATCTATTTAGACTACTTTGAACGGACTATTGACTATTAACAAATTGACTATATGACCCTATTGACTTGCTATTGACCTATATTCTAGCTCCCATTGGGACTAATTGTACCATATTGACTACTATTACCCTTATATAGACTCGTTGCACCATGATTGAACTTTCATTGAATCTATTGACCATATTGACCGCTATGACCTAATTGACTCTGATTGACTTTAAGTGGACTCAGATTGACCCTATTGGACTCATAATTGACGTTCCATATTGACGCTATGGACTCTATTGACCCTAATTTGACTCATAATGCACTAAAAACACATTAATATACTCCATTTGACTCGATTGCGGGTCATATTGACTCTGATTGACCTATTATTGACTGGCTATTGAGCTAGTACCTTGTAATGACGCATATTGACATCATGACCATAATTGGTCCAGCTAGATATTGACCTTATGAACCATATTGACGATTCCTATTGACGCATATTGACCCTATTGACTGCATTAACTCTATTGACCATTGACTCTTATTGACTCATATCGTGTCAATATTCGACCATCATTGACCAATATAAATCATTACTATGAAACCATATTGACTGCTCCATTATTGACTCTTGTGTATTGGAATCCATTGACGTCTAATTCGACCATATATGACTCTATTGACTTCCATAATTGACTCTATTGACGTGCATATTGACTCCATGGACCCTATTGACATATATTGACTTCCATTTACCATAGTATGACTCTATTTACGATGCATATTGGACTATTGGGACGCTATTGACTCTATTGACGCTTATTCTGGACTCTATTGACCCTATTGACTCCATTTTGACTCGTATTGACCTTATAGACTGCTATTGTGACCATATGACATCCATTGATTGGCATGACTGCTATGTGACCATACTTGACGTCGCTATGGATCTCTATTGTACTCTATTGATTCTATTGACTCTAATGACCATATTGACTCTATGACCCATATTGTACCATATTGATTATATTGACTCTATTTGATCGCATGAACCATAATTAACCCTATGACGCTATTGACATATGAGACTCTCTTGGACCCATTATTGACCTTTGATGACTCTATTGACAATTATAATACTCTGTTACCAGTTATTACTCTTCACTCATTTACTCTATTGACTCCGATTGGACTCTATTTACTCATATTGACATCGACTGATCCATATTGACAATATTGACCTTTTTGACCAATATTGACTCTATTGAACCCAATATTGACTCCTTTGACTCTATTGACCCTATAATGATTCTATTGAGCTCTCATTGACCAATACTGACGCCATATGTCCCTTAATTGGACTATATTGACTCTATATGACCTCTATTGACTCTATGACCATATTGGACATTTATTTGATTCTATTGACTCTATGCCATAGTGGACTCTATGACCCTAGACTCATTGACCTCTATTGGAACCATATTTACTCTATGACATATTTACCATTATTGACCATATTGACCTATTGACTCTATTGACCCTATTGCCCCCTATTGACTCAATTGACTCCATTGACCCTATTGACCCAAAATTGACTCTATTGACAATATTGACTCTATTGCAATATAAACTCATTTACCATATTGATCCATTGACCTATTGACTCTATTGAATCCATTAAATCTATTGACTCTATTGACTCTAACTGCCCAATTGACTCTATTGACCATACTGACTCCATTGACCCTATTGACTATATTGACTCCATTGACTTACTGACTCTATTGAACCATTTGACCCTATTGACTCCTTGACTCTATTGACTCTATTGACCATTTTACTCTATTGACCATATTGACCATATTGATCCATTGACAATGACTATATTGACCATATTAACTCTATTGACTCCATTGACCCTATTGACCATATTGACTCTATTGACCATATTGACTCTATTGACCATATTGACTCCATTGACCCTATTGACTACATTGACTACATTGACCTTATTGACTCTATTGACCATATTGACTCTATTGAATCAATTGACTCTATTGACTCTACTGACCGATTGACTCTATTGACCATAGTGACTCCATTGACCCTATTGACCATATTGATTCCATTGACTCTATTGACTCTATTGACTCTATTGACCATATTGACTCTATTGACCATATTGACCCTATTGACGCTATTGACCCTATTGACTCTATTGACCATATGACTCTATGACCATTTTACTCTATTGACCATATTGACTCAATGACCATATGAACATATTGACCATATTGACCATATTGACTCTATTGACCTATGACCCTATTGACTCAATGACTCCATTGACCCTATGACCATATGACTCTATTGACAATATTGACTCTATTGACAATATAACTCTATTACCATATTGACTCCATTGACCCTATTGACTCTATTGAATCCATTGACTCTATTGACTCTATTGACTCTACTGACACAATTGACTCTATTGACCATAGTGACTCCATTGATGAATGAGAAAACCAATGGAACACTGCTACTAGCAAGATGCTAGTTTAGCGAGCTAAGCCAATCTTATATTATTATCTTATATTAAACAGTAATACAAATCCGGCCAAACTTTTTAAAACGTTGGTGGTCACCGTGAGGCTTGATAGAGGTTAAAAAAACTATTTCTGAAGGGAGAATAATGTTGTTATTTGTTAAAAGGCAAGCTAGCTAGCTAGCTCTACTGGCTGCTGGCCAAATTAGCTAACATTCTTGATTTTAGTTACTAAGATACATAAAACATCTCAAACATCTCAAATAAAACATTGGTAAAGAAAAAGTAGTTTGTGTGACTTGATGTGACCAAACATGCTCAGGTGTGATGAAGACGTCTAGAGAGGAAGACGAAGGTGAACAGTGCTGATTCATGATGTCTCTATCTCTCCTTAGATTGCTCTGTTTGCCGCAGGGTAGGAGAGAAACCCTGCAATTATCTTATCAGATTGGCCCCACTCAGACTCCTTGGATTACAACTCACATTCTGCATTTGTTCTCTCTGCAAGTGGTGTCCTGTTTGAGTTAGATATTCCATTGTGTCCTGCGGGACACGTTCACTGTATTATCACAGTTTGTTTAGTGTTAGCTGCAAACGGACTGACACCTAGGAGAAGAATGATTCATCAGTCAAATGTTTAATTGAGCTCATTGTTTTAAAAATGCTGGAATTTACACTACCAGTCAAAAGTTTAATTCAAGGGTTTTTCTTTATTTTTTACTATTTTTTTACATTGTAGAATAATAGTGAAGACATCAAAACTATGAAATAACACATGTGGAATCAACCCAAAAAAGTGTTAAACAAATCCAAATATATTTTATATTTGAGATTCTTTAAATAGACACCCTTTGCCTTGATGACAGCTTTGCACACTCTTGACATTCTCTCAACCAGCTTCATGAGATAGTCACCTGGAATGCATTTCAATTAACAGGTGTGCCTTGTTAAAAGTTAATTTGTGGATTTTCTTTCCTTCTTAATGCGTTTCAGCCAATCAATTGTGTTGTTACAAGGAAGGGGGGGTATACAGAAGATAGCCCTATTTGGTAAAAGACCAAGTCCATATTATGGCAAGAACAGCTCAAATAAGCAAAGAGAAACGACAGTCCATCATTACTTTAAGACATGAAGGTCAGTCAATACGGAACATTTCAAGAACTTTGAAAGTTTCTTCAAGTGCAGTCGCAAAAACCATCAAGCGCTATAATAAAACTGGCTCTCGTGAGGACCGCCACAGGAATGGAAGACCCAGAGTTAACTGTGCTGTAGAGGATAAGTTCATTAGAGTTACCAGCCTCAGACACATCTCAACATCAACTGTTCAGAGGAGACTGCGTGAATCCGGCCTTCATGGTCGATTTGCTGCAAAGAAACCACTACTAAAGGACACCAATAAGAAGAAGAGACTTGCTTGGGACAAGAAACCCGAGCAATGGACATTAGAAAGGTTGAAATGTGTCCTTTAGTCTGGAGTCCAAATTGGAGATTTTTGGTTCCAACCGCTGTGTCTTTGTGAGAAGCGGTGTGGGTGAACGGATGATCTCCGCATGTATATTTCCCACCGTAAAGCATGGAGGAGGAGGTGTTATGATGTGGGGGTGCTTTGCTGGTGACACTCTCTGTGATTTATTTAGAATTCAAGGCACACTTAACCAGCATGGCTACCACAGCATTCTGCAGTGATACGCCATCCCATCTGGTTTGGGCTTAGTGGGACTATCATTTGTTTTACAACAGGACAATGACCCAACACACCTCCAGGCTGTGTAGGGGCTATTTTACCAAGAAGGAGAGTGATGGAGTGCTGCATCAGATGACCTGGCCTCCACAATCCCCCGACCTCAACCCAATTCAGATGGTTTGGGATGAGTTGGACCGCAGAGTGAATGTGGGAACTCCTTCAAGACTGTTGGAAAAGCATTCCAGGTGAAGCTGGTTGAGAGAATGCCAAGAGTGCGCAAAGCTGTCATCAAGGCAAAGGGTGGCTATTTGAAGAATCGCAAATATAAAATACGTTTTGATTTGTTTAACACTTTTTAGGTTACTACATGATTCCATATGTGTTATTTCATAGTTTTGATGTCTTCACTGTTATTCTACAATGTAGAAAATAGTAAAAAATAAAGAAAAACCCTTGAATGAGTAGGTATGTCCAAACTTTTGACTGGTACTGTATATGGACTGAATGGAATGTAAACAGATCTCCACATACAGGGCACTAAATTAACATTTTCCATTGGTAGCACTGGTGCTCCCAACTTAAAAAAGTTAGGAGCACAACACAACTTTTAGGAGCACCAGAAAATCAGAATGTTTAAATAGATAGAGATACAGCCTCTATTGGGCCCATCTGAATTCTAGCTACTTCTGAAGAACATGTTGTGCCCTAGAAACTAATACGTAACCCTGTAAAGACTTTAGTTTATTTTAAAAGCTATGATGTTGATATGAATACCTGTCATTGAAATTACAAAGTAATTTGTGGAATATTAGTATTAGTACTATTGATATAAAGCACAAACTGCACGGCGCACACACACGGACACACACACACAGACACATACACACACACACACACACAGACACACATAGAAACACACACAGACACACACACGGACACACACATACAGACACATACACACACACACACACACACACAAACACACACAGACACACACACACACACAGACACACAGACAGACACACACACACAGACACACAGAGAGACACACACACACACACACACACACACACACACACACACACACACACACACACACACACACACACACACACACACACAGACACACACACACACACAGACACAGACACACAGACAGACACACACACATAGACACACAGACAGACACACACACACAGACACACAGACAGACACACACACACACACAGACACACACACACACACAGACACACACACACACACACACACACACACACACACACACACACACACACACACACACCACACACACAGACACAGACACACACACACACACAGACACACACACAGACACACACACACACAGACACACACACAGACACACAGACACACAGACGACACACACACACACACACACACACACACACACACACACAGACACACACACAGGACACACATAGACACACACACAGACACACACACACAGACACACACACACACACACACACACACACACCACACACACACACACACACACACACACACACACACACACACACACACACACACAGACACACACACAGACACACACACACAGACACACACACAGACACACACACAGACACACACACACAGACACAAACACAGACACACACACACACACAGACACACACACAGACACACACACAGACACACACACACAGACACATAGACGACACACACACAGACACACATAGAAACACACACAGACACACACACACAGACACACACAGACACACACACAGACACACACAGACACACACACACACACATACACAGACACATACACATTGCCACAGATGTCTCAAGTTTTGAGGGAGCGTGCAATTGGCATGCTGACTGCAGGAATGTCCACCAGAGGTCTTGCCAGAGAATTGAATGTTCGTTTCTGTACCATAAGCCGCCTCCGACGTTGTTTTAAATAATTTGGCAGTACGTCCAACCGGCCTCACAACCGCAGACCACGTGTATGGCGTCGTGTGGGCGAGCGGTTTGCTGATGTCAACGTTGTGAACAGAGTGCCCCCATGGTGGCGGTGGGGTTATGGTATGGGCAGGCATAAGCTACAGACAACGAACACAATTGCATTTTATCGATGACAATTTGAATGAACAGAGATACCGTGACGAGGTCCTGAGAAACCCATTGTGCCGTTCATCCTGCCGCCATCACCTCATGTTTCAGCATGATAATGTCGCAAGGATCTGTACACAATTCCTGGAAGCTGAAAATGTCCCATTGAACATGTTTGGGATGCTCTGGACACCTGAACGACGTTCCCACATCCGGTTTTCTGCAGAAAGGGAAGCTAGGCTGAATTAGCTCTATCCACGAAAAAAATGTGGATGCATCCGGTTGTTGGCAACTCCGCTAAGTGTGCCCTGTAATGTACTGTTTTGCCACAAATTCACGGACAGTCTGATCAGCAAATGAGAGTTAAGGCGGGACTTTCGAGCCTCCAATGGATGTGGATGTGTAACCCGATACCCCAGAAGCAGGGAAGTGGGGCTTGTTTCCAGAACTGTTATAAAGTGATTTGGTCTAACAGAAGTTGAATGTGAATACCCCCATTTAGGGGACTTTCGTTCTAATTAAATTGTTTTATCAAGGTATATTAAGGTAATTTGCTAATAAATCATGAGGTTATTAAGAGTTAGCCCAGGGTGTGTGGCTCAGGCCAGACCAGAGGGGAAATAAAGAGGGTGTGTGTTTGGCCAGGAACAGTGCAGAGATGTCAGATGAGGAAGTATGACGACAGGCCAGGAAGAGAGAGAGAGAGAGTGTATATCAGATGAGGAAGTATGAAGACAGGCCAGGAAGAGAGAGAGAGTGTATATCAGAGCACCAGTGTCCCCCAAATAAGTTGTAATTACTAACATGATACGCAACTCTATAGACAATGTGCAACTTTTCTATGTATAGCTGTCATTTTAAGGCATATTTTGAAACGTTTTTGGCTAAACATGTTGACAATTAAAACAATTCCTTCTCACCTTTTTAATGCAAATCACAGATTGTCGACTTAACAAGAGCGTAGCGGTTTATCAAACGTTTAGACTAAAACACGAGTAACCGGAGCTATCTTTAGCTGTCTGTCTGATAAGCGGTAGATAATTGTGGACAATATACACATAATTCCAGTAACACCTCCGTCTGTAGAGTCTAGACTGCTGGTCTAATGATCCAGTCTAACCAGCCTGTCTGATGATCCAGTCTAACCAGCCTGTCTGATGATACAGTCTAACCAGCTGGTCTGATCCATCTAACCAGCCTGTCTGTGATCCAGTCTAACCAGCCTGTCTGATGATCCAGTCTAACCAGCCTGTCTGATGATCCAGTCTA
>JAGTTL010000388.1:25000-27500 GCA_036851935.1 Coregonus suidteri | reverse complement strand
TTGGAGGGCGGATAGTTTGCCCCCGGCAATGCGTTCGGCAGACCGCACCACCCTCTGGAGAGCCCTGCGGTTGCGGGCGGTGCAGTTGCCGTACCAGGCGGAGATACAGCCCGACAGGATGCTCTCAATTGTGTATCTGTAAAAGTTTGTGAGGGTTTTAGGTGCTAAGCCGAATTTCTTCAGCCTCCTGAGGTTGAAGAGGCTCTGTTGCGCCTTCTTCACCACACTGTCTGCGTGGGTGGACCATTTCAGTTTGTCGGTGATGTGTACCCCAAGGAACTTGAAGATTTCCACCTTCTCCACTGTGGTCCCGTCGATGTGGATAGGGGGGTGCACCCTCTGCTGTTTCCTGAAGTCCACGACCATCTCCTTTGTTTTGTTGATGTTGAGTGAGAGGTTATTTTCCTGGCACCACACTCCCAGAGCCCTCACCTCCTCCCTGTAGGTGGTCTCGTCATTGTTGGTAATCAGTCCTACCACTGTTGTGTCGTCTGCGAACTTGATGATTGAGTTGGAGGTGTGCTTGGCCACACAGTCATGGGTGAACAGGGAGTACAGGTGTTGTTTCCTACCTTCACCACCTGGGGGCGGCCCGTCAGGAAGTCCAGGACCCAGTTGCACAGGGCGGGGTTCAGACCCAGGGCCTCAAGCTTAATGATGAGCATGGAGGGTACTATGGTGTTGAATGCTGAGCTATAGTCAATGAACAGCATTCTTACATAGGTATTCCTCTTGTCCAGATGGGATAGGGCAGTGTGCAGTGTGCAGTGTGATGGCGATTGCATCGTCTGTGGATCTATTGGGGCGGTAAGCAAATTGAAGTGGGTCTAGGTAGGGTGACAGGTAAGGTAGAGGTGATATGATCCTTGACTAGTCTCTCAAAGCACTTCATGATGACAGAGGTGAGTGCTACAGGGCGATAGTCATTTAGTTCAGTTACCTTTGCTTTCTTGGGTACAGGAACAATGGTGGCCATCTTGAAGCATGTGGGGACAGCAGACTGGGATAGGGAGAGATTGAATATGTCCATAAACACACCAGCCAGCTGGTCTGAACATGCTCTGAGGACGCGGCTAGGGATGCCGTCTGGGCCGGCAGCCTTGCGGGGGTTAACATGCTTAAATGTCTTAATCACGTCGGCCACGGAGAAGGAGAGGCCACAGTCCTTGGTAGTGGCCTCGTCGGTGTCACTGTGTTATCCTCAAAGCGGGCGAAGAAGGTGTTTAGCTTGTCTGGAAGCGAGACGTCGGTGTCGGCGACGAGGCTGGTTTTCCCTTTGTAGTCCGTGATTGTCTGTAGACCCTGCCACATACGTCTGGTGTCTGAGCCGTTGAACTGCGACTCCACTTTGTCTCTGTAACTGACGTTTTTGCCAGTTTAATTGCCTTACGGAGGGGAATAACTACACTGTTTGTATTCTGCCATGTTCCCAGTCACCTTGCCATGGTTGAATGCGTTGGCTACTCAGAACCCTGTCTCTTTGTGCCCAGATGATCTTGGTGCTGGGTTGTCATGACTACAGGGTGTGGTGACAGTATCTTATTAAGATCCGTGTGGCTGTAGTCGGTTTCCCTTTTCTCAGAAAACACACATTGCAGCGTCACCTTTTCACTGGAACAGTTATTCACTCCGTCTGCCCCACCCACCCCACCACACCCCACCCCACCACCCACACCAAGCACCCAAGCACCAGCAGCTGTGCGTGGGTAAAATCACTGAGGAAGCCAAGCCAGTAATAACAGCCGTATTTACAACCTATGTGTTGTGATAATTGCGTTGTTTGCTCTATAACCTGTTAGTTCAAATGCCTTGACACCGTGATATACAGGCCTAAAGGCCGGGACAATAAGAAGACACAGTGGCGGAATAAATTCAACCACACCTTTGTTTCATCACAAAACCGGAGAGCAACACCTGTCCTGTGAAGTCCACAAAAACATATTGAATGTCACAAACAGTTACGTGACCTTCGGCGCGGTCAAGCAAGGTATTGTTTCCGACATTTTCGGCCAAACTAAACAACTATTGATTTAGAACCACGGAGAGTTACCGCAAGTCGCAAAGAAACCAGGAGCTGCCTCCACTATTCCAGCACCGTTTCAACTTCAACATTTCAACAACATCAAATCACCTCTGCTTTAGTCTAATGCAGTGACAACTTAATGATACCAAGAAAACAATTTAGTCCAATCAACATAAGCTAAATATGATGTGGCTGTCCGTGGTTCTGATTTCTGTATGTGTGCGTGCAAGTAGAAATAACATGTTGACTCACCCTACTTATAGAGAAACACCAACGCCATCCTCTCTTTCATGTTGCCTAAACGGTCCACCCATGGGGCGGCGCACAATTGTCCCAGCGTCGTCCAGGGTAGGGGAGGGAATGGCCGGCAGGGATGTAGCTCAGTTGGTAGAGCATGGCGTTTGCAACGCCAGGGTTGTGGGTTCGATTCCCATGGGGGAGTATGAAAAATAATGTATGCACTCACTAACTGTAAGT
>JAGTTL010000388.1:0-15000 GCA_036851935.1 Coregonus suidteri | reverse complement strand
TACTTCATATGGTTGGGTAAAAAACATTTACGGCCAATTATTTAAATTAAGGACTAACAACACTTATAATAGTTATATTTGAAGTGGCTAAAAACTATATTTCAAACAAAATTTTACCTTCAGGATTGACCTCAATGTCATCCAGCCCTTTCCCCTGCAGGTAAGGCAGTCTTCCTTTTTCGATTGCTATCAACAGTTTGCTGACTTTTGCGAGCTGCAGGGTACTCTCTGGAAGCCGATAGAATTCTCTATGGACACGGATGTCATGTCCTAGAAAGGTGGCAAGTTGATCCATTTCATTTTCTTTGAGTTTAGTAGTGTGGACAAAGTGGCGACTTGTTTCCGCAATCTTGTTGAGGTGAGTGCCTCTGGGTTCTTTGCACCACATTGTTTGAATACTTGCGAAAGCAGTCGGAGCCTCTGTAATGGGAAAGGACACCTGGCCGTGTAAACACATGTACACATTTTCTTTGTGGACTTGACACTCTTTTCTGCTTATCATGAGGAGGTCCATAGCAGTGATCATGTCAGGGGTTAGAAGCACTGGAACCTTTCTTGACCTTTTACCTCGAATCTCAACTCTCTCAAAGTGCTCTGCAAGCTTCCTCTCGAAGTCAGTAAGGCCCCTCACAATGTCTGGATTCAGCTCCGTAAGATCCCTGGATGTGAAAGACTGAAGCTCCATTTTTGAAACTTCCCCTTCCCTCCTTCTGTTAAATAGTACTACCTGCATCAAAGTCACTTTAGGAAGATTTCCAAAGCTTTTGCTGTTGGGTTCTTCCTCAAGGTCCTTCATACACTTAGCACGCTCAGTAGCAAGAAACGTGTGCAGCACCGACACATCCTCTATAAAGGGTCAAACCTGTGGTTTATTCCATTTGGCTTGTTGAAGTGTACCCAATGCGGCAGCTGAAATGGACTCTGTCCACTTTTTCTGATGTAAAGTGGCAAATTGCTTTGCAGACTCTGCAACAGCAGGGCGATTTGCAGTGATGGCATTGCATTGAATAATGCCTGCAACTTTGGCTAAACTGTGTCCCAATTTCAAAGCCAATGATGGGATTTTATACGAGTTGCTTTCAACATCATAACCAGCAACATATCTTACTGCCTGTATCACATGGGGAAAGTTACAGGGCATAACAAGGACTTCGGTGCTCTTCAAAGGTGTTATAGCCCTTGCCGTTATCAATAGTCTTGCCATCACTCTAATTTTTTGGCGTATGTAGTCATTCCTTCTCTCATATGGTTTCCTGGAATTCAACAGTGACTCGCCGATACAAAGGAATTCAGTTTCACTCCTTACAACCGAGGAAACGTCATCCTGGTTCATTTCACAAGCAATCTTCCAAACAGTTTCCTTAACTGAGTCAGGTCTTGGTAAGTGCAGTTGAATCCGTTTTCGCCCAACTTGAGGCTCTCCCTCAACAGACTTCTTCGGGCAGTTTCTCACATGTCTCCATAGGGAATTTCTTGCATACAGTCCTTCGCAAAATTTGCAGTCACGGTAGTCATCAGATGGTTTTGCATTACTAGGTCTTTTACAGGCAACCATCTCTCCAGTGCCACAGCTTGCCACTTCAGTATTATGGTCAAAGTTTCATCTCTTCTTAAGAGAGCGTAACAACTCTCTTCTTTTGCGGGATCCTTTATTAAAACTGAAAGCCATTGCAACATCAGGCTTTTCACTGTGGATGGATTCGAGGTGTCTTGCCAATTTATAAATGGCCTTTTTACAATAAAGACAAAATTGCTTCTTGTTGTACTTGCTTCCTTTTGCTGTTATTGACAAAGGTGTGACATTTATGGAGCTTTTCTGGTGTGATGTGTTCTCTGATGAATTGGCACTGCAGCTTATTACTGAAGTACAAGGATTGCTGCGCATCTTTGAATAACTTAATGTTCTTGGCTTCTCTGAACTGGTGGTACTATCCCCACTGTGTGCTGTAACATTCCCTAATGGTTTGTTCTCTGACAATTTGTGGTGGAGATTCTTTTCTGTGGTTTTATATTCCTTACTACAAGAACTTGTAGTACTTATAATAGAAGCATCCGAGGAATTGCCACATGAGTCTGGAAGATAGTCTGCAGCATCCGAAGATTCATCAAGGTCTGAAAAAAATGAAAAAAAAGCATCTAATTCTGTCAATAACTTTATACATGTATTAATACCTAGGGTATCATACTCCCTACAGTACCATCACATTGTGCATAACACCTACATACTCACAGAAAAATGTATTCTAGTAAACTGATTGAAAGACCTCTGTCTCTCAGCTATCTCTTCTCATAACGATCCTCACAACGATCATGACGGCGCCTCAGATTTTGCAGATGGCGGCTTTTTCTAAGCTGTACAAATTTCTACAATGTTTCCTCACATCAAAAATACCACAATGTGTTAACAAAGAACATGAACTATTTTATCTAATGACAAGAATGCAGCTTTCTTACCTGCTTTGCAGTAGGACACTGGAAGGGTACAATTCCACTGGACTTGCTTGCCTTGAATGAAATTATGAAGAATAAATATTTGTTTTTAATAACACAGTACCGTAACAGTAAATTAGGATATTATACATTATACTGTATGTGAAAATAATTTGGGTTAAGAAATTGACAATACTGTTTTATAGATGACCTATAAATGAAAAAATGAATATGTGGATCTGGGGTTTTCAAGCAAGACTCTATAGAAATGGTTAAAACTGTACAATATCTGCTAACCAACAATATGAGGACCGTGTAACACACACACACTCTACTCTGGTTGGGTCATACCATATCGGGACGTAATCTGAAACACATTTACGTCTTGAACATCCTAATTACCAAATGAGGACTTGACGACTGAACACATCTGGAGTCAAGGTTCCTGACTTTGAGTTATCCTTTTGTTGTCAAAAGAAAGCTCACAACCTCTCGTCTTCACGAGAATTGCGAGAAATATGTTACTGGGCTCAAAAATTGCCCCAAAAAATACAAAAACATACCCCACTGATGTCAATAAAGACTACATTTTATGTTTTTCTTTCTTTTCTTTCTGACAAATGGTCGGGCTATTGAGTTTATGCCGTCTTTAGAAAACTCTCTTGCTAATCTCTCTCAGAATGATTTCTTGATCCAAACCACAAAAGGACTGGTCATAATCACAGTAAACTGCCATCTAATCTCTGTGTCACAAGACTCTCCGCACTGCTAAAGCTAACTCTCTCTCCTCTACTCTTGTCCTTCTAGACCTGTTGGCTGCCTTTGACTGTGAACCATCAGATCCTCCTCTCCACCCTCTCCGAAATGGGCATCTTGAGCTGGGCGCGGCTCACTCCTGGATTGCGTCCTACCTGACCGGTCGCTCCTACCAAGTGGCGTGGCGGGAAGCTGTCTCAATAACGCACCACGTGCTCTCACCACTGGTGTCCCCCACAGGGATCGGTTTTGGGCCCTCTCCTTTTCTCCCTATACACCAAGTCACTTGGCTCTGTCATATCCTCACATGGCCTTCCTATCATTGCTACGCATGACGATACACAACTAATCTTCTCCTTTCCCCCTTCTGATAATGCAGGTGGCGAATCGCATCTCTGCATGTCTGGCAGACATATCAGTATGGATGACGGATCACCACCTCAAGCTGAACCCTGGCAAGACGGAGCTGCTCTTCCTCCCGGGGAAGGACTGCCCGTACCATGATCTCGCCATCACGGTAGACAACTCCGCTGTGTCCTCCTAATTACCAAGTGCGAAGAGCCTAGGCGTGACCCTGGACAACACCCTGTCGTCAAGGTCCGCCAACATCAAGGCGGTGACCCTTTTGTTCTGCAGGTTCATGCTCTACAACATTCGGAGAGTGCGACCCTGCCAAATACACAGGAAGCGGCGCAGGTCCTGGTCCAGGCACTTGTCATCTCCCGTCTGGACTACTGCAAGAACTCGCTGTTGGCTGGGCTCCCTGCCTGTGCCATTAACCCCTACAACTCATCCAGAATGCCGCAGCCCGTCTGGTGTTCAGTAAAAAGCAAGTTCTCTCACGTCACCCCCCTCCTCCGCACACTCCACTGGCTTCCAATAGAAGCTCGCAAATCCGCTACAAGACCATTGTGAAGTGCCTCTGGAGCAGTGAGGGGAACGCACCCCTGTACCTTCAGGCTCTGATCAGTCCTACACCCAAACGAGGACAATGCATGTCATCCACCTCTGTGTGCTGGCTCCCCTTCCTCTGCGTAAGCACAGCTCCCGCTCAGCCCAGTCAAAACTGTTCGCCTGTCTCATGGCACCCCAATGGTGGAACAAGCTCCCTCACGACGCCAGGACAGCATTGTCCACTCACCACCTTCCGGAGACATTTGAAACCCACTCTTTTTAAAGACCTGGGATAGGCTAAAGTATTCCTTCTAACCCCCCCCCCCCCCCAAATTGTAAAGTGGTTATCCCACTGGCTATAGGGTGAACGCACCAATTTCTGAGTCGCTCTGGCTATCGAGCGTCTGCTAAATGACATTTACGTGCCCTTGAGCAAGAGCACTTAACCTAAACACATCTGTAGTCAAGGTCTGGTTTGAGCGTCTGCTAAATGACTAAAATGTATATGTAAACCTTAAAAGTAATGTAAATGGATCAACTGCCATATAAATTAAATCACGCAAATTGACAAGAAATATGTTAAATGGGCAAAAAACATTGCCCCAAAAATACAAAAAACATAGGCATTAGAGAGAATAAAGATTAATTTAATGTTTTTAGGGGCGGTTAGTTCTGTCAAATGGTCGGGCTAATTTTGTTTATGCTATGATATCGAAACAAGTTATGGGAATGTTGATATTGTGAACATTTTACACAAAAGGTTGGTTGTAATATAGTAAAAAGCCATGTAATTTATATATTGGAATGAACTGAGACAACAATTTAATTTAAATAGAAAAGATCTACAATAAATGTGTAATAACCTGTTGGAAGGATGAAGTGGATCTCTGTCTCACTTCTGGGTCTGCTGAAGGTTGAGCTGGGATCTTGTCAGTTGGTGTCTGCAACGAAATACAACAATAACATGTCAGAAATATTGTGTTTTATAATATAGATCATATCTATTTAGTAAACTAATGATCATACTCAGTTCAGTCACAATATATTCCTACCACCTGTCTATCATAATCGCCTTTGGGGTGAGACTCATTGCTGAGGTCAAGGGCTGCATTGACCACAGATGTTAGGAAAGATAATTCATATGTGGATCTGGGCTTTTTATGCAAGACTCTATAGAAATGGTTAAAACTGTACAATATCTGCTAACCAACAATATGAGGACCGTGTAACACACACACTCTACTCTGGTTGGGTCATACCATATCGGGACGTCATCTGAAACACATTTACGTCTTGAACAGCCTTAGTACCAATGAGGACTTGACGACTGAACACATCTATAGTCAAGGTTCCTGACTTTGAGTTATCCTTTTGTTGTCAAAGAAAGCTCACAACCTTAAAAGTAATGTAAATGGATCAACTGCCATATAAATTAAATCACGCAAATTGATAAGAAATATGTTAAATGGGCAAAAACATTGCCCCCAAAAATACAAAAACATAGGAATTAGCCAGAATAAAAGATTAATTTTATGTTTTGAGGGGCGGTTAGTTCTGTCAAATGGTTGGGCTAATTTTGTTTACGCTATGATATCGAAACAAGTTATGGGAATGTTGATTTTGTGAACATTTTACACAAAAGGTTGGTTGTAATACAGTAAAAAGCCATTTAATTCATATTTTGGGAATGAACTGAGACAACAATTTAATTTAAATAGAAAAGATCTACAATAAATGTGTAATAACCTGTTGGAAGGATGAAGTGGATCTCTGTCTCACTTCTGGGTCTGCTGAAGGTTGAGCTGGGATCTTGTCACTTGGTGTCTGCAACGAAATACAACAATAACATGTCAGAAATATTGTGTTTTATAATATAGATCATATCTATTTCGTAAACTAATGATCATACTCAGTTCAGTCACAATATATTTCCTACCACCTGTCTATCATAATCCCATTTGGGGTGAGACTCATTGCTGAGGTCAAGGGCTGCATTGACCACAAATGTTAGGAAAGATAATTCATATGTGGATCTGGGCTTTTTATGCAAGACTCTATAAAAAATGGTTAAAACTGTACAATATCTGCTAACCAACAATATGAGGACCGTGTAACACACACACACTCTACTCTGGTTGGGTCATACCATATCGGGACGTCATCTGAAACACATTTACGTCTTGAACAGCCTTAGTACCAAATGAGGACTTGACGACTGAACACATCTATAGTCAAGGTTCCTGACTTTGAGTTATCCTTTTGTTGTCAAAGAAAGCTCACAACCTTAAAAGTAATGTAAATGGATCAACTGCCATATAAATTAAATCACGCAAATTGATAAGAAATATGTTAAATGGGCAAAAACATTGCCCCAAAAATACAAAAACATAGGCATTAGAGAGAATAAAGATTAATTTTATGTTTTGAGGGGCGGTTAGTTCTGTCAAATGGTTGGGCTAATTTTGTTTACGCTATGATATCGAAACAAGTTATGGGAATGTTGATTTTGTGAACATTTTACACAAAAGGTTGGTTGTAATACAGTAAAAAGCCATTTAATTCATATTTTGGAATGAACTGAGACAACAATTTAATTTAAATAGAAAAGATCTACAATAAATGTGTAATAACCTGTTTGAAGGATGAAGTGGATCTCTGTCTCACTTCTGGGTCTGCTGAAGGTTGAGCTGGGATCTTGTCACTTGGTGTCTGCAACGAAATACAACAATAACATGTCAGAAATATAGTGTTTTATAATATAGATCATATCTATTTAGTAAACTAATGATCATACTCAGTTCAGTCACAATATATTCCTACCACCTGTCTATCATAATCCCCTTTGGGGTGAGACTCATTGCTGAGGTCAAGGGCTGCATTGACCACAGATGTTAGGAAAGATAATTCATATGTGGATCTGGGCTTTTTATGCAAGACTCTATAGAAATGGTTAAAACTGTACAATATCTGCTAACCAACAATATGAGGACCGTGTAACACACACACTCTACTCTGTTGGGTCATACCATATCGGGACGTCATCTGAAACACATTTACGTCTTGAACAGCCTTAGTACCAAATGAGGACTTGACGACTGAACACATCTATAGTCAAGGTTCCTGACTTTGAGTTATCATTTTGTTGTCAAAGAAAGCTCACAACCTTAAAAGTAATGTAAATGGATCAACTGCCATATAAATTAAATCACGCAAATTGATAAGAAATATGTTAAATGGCAAAAACATTGCCCCAAAAATACAAAAAACATAGGCATTAGAGAGAATAAAGATTAATTTTATGTTTTGAGGGGCGGTTAGTTCTGTCAAATGGTTGGGCTAATTTTGTTTACGCTATGATATCGAAACAAGTTATGGGAATGTTGATTTTGTGAACATTTTACACAAAAGGTTGGTTGTAATACAGTAAAAAGCCATTTAATTCATATTTGGAATGAACTGAGACAACAATTTAATTTAAATAGAAAAGATCTACAATAAATGTGTAATAACCTGTTGGAAGGATGAAGTGGATCTCTGTCTCACTTCTGGGTCTGCTGAAGGTTGAGCTGGGATCTTGTCACTTGGTGTCTGCAACGAAATACAACAATAACATGTCAGAAATATTGTGTTTTATAATATAGATCATATCTATTTCGTAAACTAATGATCATACTCAGTTCAGTCACAATATTTTCCTACCACCTGTCTATCATAATCCCCTTTGGGGTGAGACTCATTGCTGAGGTCAAGGGCTGCATTGACCACAAATGTTAGGAAAGATAATTAATATGTGGATCTGGGCTTTTTATGCAAGACTCTATAGAAATGGTTAAAACTGTACAATATCTGCTAACCAACAATATGAGGACCGTGTAACACACACACTCTACTCTGTTGGGTCATACCATATCGGGACGTCATCTGAAACACATTTACGTCTTGAACAGCCTTAGTACCAAATGAGGACTTGACGACTGAACACATCTATAGTCAAGGTTCCTGACTTTGAGTTATCCTTTTGTTGTCAAAGAAAGCTCACAACCTTAAAAGTAATGTAAATGGATCAACTGCCATATAAATTAAATCACGCAAATTGATAAGAAATATGTTAAATGGGCAAAAACATTGCCCCAAAAATACAAAAACATAGGCATTAGAGAGAATAAAGATTAATTTTAAGTTTTGAGGGGCGGTTAGTTCTGTCAAATGGTTGGGCTAATTTTGTTTACGCTATGATATCGAAACAAGTTATGGGAATGTTGATTTTTGTGAACATTTTACACAAAAGGTTGGTTGTAATACAGTAAAAAGCCATTTAATTCATATTTTGGAATGAACTGAGACAACAATTTAATTTAAATATAAAAAGATCTACAATAAATGTGTAATAACCTGTTGGAAGGATGAAGTGGATCTCTGTCTCACTTCTGGGTCTGCTGAAGGTTGAGCTGGGATCTTGTCACTTGTGTGTCTGCAACGAAATACAACAATAACATGTCAGAAATATTGTGTTTTATAATATAGATCATATCTATTTAGTAAACTAATGATCATACTCAGTTCAGTCACAATATATTCCTACCACCTGTCTATCATAATCCCCTTTGGGGTGAGACTCATTGCTGAGGTCAAGGGCTGCATTGACCACAGATGTTAGGAAAGATAATTCATATGTGGATCTGGGCTTTTTATGCAAGACTCTATAGAAATGGTTAAAAACTGTACAATATCTGCTAACCAACTAATATGAGGACCGTGTAACACACACACTCTACTCTGTTGGGTCATACCATATCGGGACGTCATCTGAAACACATTTACGTCTTGAACAGCCTTAGTACCAAATGAGGACTTGACGACTGAACACATCTATAGTCAAGGTTCCTGACTTTGAGTTATCCTTTTGTTGTCAAAGAAAGCTCACAACCTTAAAAGTAATGTAAATGGATCAACTGCCATATAAATTAAATCACGCAAATTGATAAGAAATATGTTAAATGGGCAAAAAACATTGCCCCAAAAATACAAAAACATAGGCATTAGAGAGAATAAAGATTAATTTTATGTTTTGAGGGGCGGTTAGTTCTGTCAAATGGTCGGGCTAATTTTGTTTATGCTATGATATCGAAACAAGTTATGGGAATGTTGATTTTGTGAACATTTTACACAAAAGGTTGGTTGTAATACAGTAAAAAGCCATTTAATTCATATTTTGGAATGAACTGAGACAACAATTTAATTTAAATAGAAAAGATCTACAATAAATATGTAATAACCTGTTGGAAGGATGAAGTGGATCTCTGTCTCACTTCTGGGTCTGCTGAAGGTTGAGCTGGATCTTGTCACTTGGTGTCTGCAACGAAATACAACAATACATGTCAGAAATATTGTGTTTTATAATATAGATCATGAAATTTCGTAAAAATATGATCATACTCAGTTCAGTCACAATATTCCTACCACACCTGTCTATCATAATCGCCTTTGGGGTGAGACTCATTGCTGAGGTCAAGGGCTGCATTGACCACAGATGTTAGGAAAGATAATTCATATGTGGATCTGGGCTTTTTATGCAAGACTCTATAGAAATGGTTAAAACTGTACAATATCTGCTAACCAACAATATGAGGACCGTGTAACACACACACTCTACTCTGGTTGGGTCATACCATATCGGGACGTCATCTGAAACACATTTACGTCTTGAACAGCCTAAGTACCAAATGAGGACTTGACGACTGAACACATCTAGAGTCAAGGTTCCTGACTTTGAGTTATCCTTTTGTTGTCAAAGAAAGCTCACCACCTTAAAAGTAATGTAAATGGATCAACTGCCATATAAATTAAATCACGCAAATTGATAAGAAATATGTTAAATGGGCAAAAACATTGCCCCAAAAATACAAAAACATAGGCATTAGAGAGAATAAAGATTAATTTTATGTTTTGAGGGGCGGTTAGTTCTGTCAAATGGTCGGGCTAATTTTGTTTATGCTATGATATCGAAAGAAGTTATGGGAATTTTGATTTTGTGAACATTTTACACAAAAGGTTGGTTGTAATACAGTAATACAGTAAAAAGCCATTTAATTCATATTTTGGAATGAACTGAGACAACAATTTAATTTAAATAGAAGATCTACAATAAATGTGTAATAACCTGTTGGAAGGATGAAGTGGATCTCTGTCTCACTTCTGGGTCTGCTGAAGCTTGAGCTGGGATCTTGTCACTTGGTGTCTGCAACGGAAACAACAACAATAAATATTCTGTATTATACTCTATTTAATCAGTGTATACAGTTGAAGTCGGAAGTTTACATACACTTAGGTTGGAGTCATTAAAAGACTCGTTTTTTCAACCACTCCACAAATTTCTTGTTAACAAACTATAGTTTTGGCAAGTTGGTTAGGACATCTACTTTGTGCATGATACAAGTAATTTTTCCAACAATTGTTTACAGACAGATTTTTTCACTATAATTCACTGCTAACCAACATATGTATCACAATTCCAGTGGGTCAGAAGTTTACATACACTAAGTTGACTGTGCCTTTAAACAGCTTGGAAAATTCCAGAAAATGATGTCATGGCTTTAGAAGCTTCTGATAGGTTAATTGACATCATTTGAGTCAATTGGAGGTGTACCTGTGGATTTATTTCAAGGCCTACCTTCAAACTCAGTGCCTCTTTGCTTGACATCATGGGAAAATCAAAAGAAATCAGCCAAGACCTCAGAAAAAAAAAGTGTAGACCTCCACAAGTCTGGTTCATCCTTGGGAGCAATTTCCAAACGCCTGAAGGTACCACGTTCATCTGTACAAACAATAGTACGCAAGTATAAACACCATGGGACCACGAAGCCGTCATACCGCTCAGGAAGGAGACGCATTCTGTCTCCTAGAGATGCATGTACTTTGGTGCGAAAGGTGCAAATCAATCCCAGAACAACAGCAAAGGACCTTGTGATGATGCTGGAGGAAACAGGTACAAAAGTATCTATATCCACAGTAAAACAAGTCCTATATCGACATAACCTGAAAGGCCGCTCAGCAAGGAAGAAGCCACTGCTTCAAAACCGCCATAAAAAAGCCAGACTGTGGTTTGCAACTGCACATGGGGACAAAGATCGTACTTTTTGGAGAAATGTCCTCTGGTCTGATGAAACAAAAATAGAACTGTTTGGCCTTAATGACCATCAATATGTTTGGAGGAAAAAGGGGGAGGCTTGCAAGCCGAAGGACACCATCCCACCCACCGTGAAGCACGGGGGTGGCAGCATCATGCTGTGGGGGTGTTTTGCTGCAGGAGGGACTGGTGCGCTTAAAAAAATAGATGGCATCATGAGGAAGGAAAATTATGTGGATATATTGAAGCAACATCTCAAGACATCAGTCAGGAAGTTAAAGCTTGGTCGCAAATGGGTCTTCCAAAATGGACAATGACCCAAGCATACTTCCAAAGTTGTGGCAAAATGGCTTAAGGACAACAAAGTTAAGGTTTTGGAGTGGCCATCAAAAAGCCCTGACCTCAATCCTATAGAAAATGTGTGGGCAGAACTGAAAAAGCGTGTGCGAGCAAGGAGGCCTACAAACCTGACTCAGTTACACCAGCTCTGTCAGGAGGAATCGGCCAAAATTCACCCAACTTATTGTGGGACGCTTGTGGAAGGCTACCCGAAACGTTTGACCCAAGTTAAACAATTTAAAGGCAATGCTACCAAATACTAATTGAGTGTATGTAAACTTCTGACCCACTGGGAATGTGATGAAAGAAATTTTGTGTAAAGCTGAAATAAATAATTCTCTCTACTATTATTCTGACATTTCACATTCTTAAAATAAAGTGGTGATCCTAACTGACCTAAAACAGGGAATGTTTTTACTTGGATTAAATGTCAGGAATTGTGAAAAACTGAGTTTAAATGTATTTGGCTAAGGTGTATGTAAACTTCCGACTTCAACTGTATATATATATATAAAGCGGTGACAACATACATGTAAGAAGGGACATGTATTTATATATTTTATAATTCTTTGACAGATCCTATACATTATAATATATCAAAGCAGATTTACTTACCAGAGCACGCCATGGCCACTGAGATTATCCATAATCATAGGTTATTTCACTCTCTGCTTGGATGTTTTCAATAGCAAACAAGCAAAGATGAGGTTTACAATTGGACTATCATCTTTTTCATTTTGCAATTTGGGGACCTGTGGGCATCATTTACCAGCCTCCCCAGTGAACCATCTTCGCAGGATGCATCTATGCTAAAATTGAAGAGGGAAACAGATTTACGTTTTCTCCACAAAACATATAAACATATAGAGATTAACTGATGTCTTATAGGGTTTTACTTACCACCATGAGCCATTGTTCCATTCAAAATCAAACAAGAAAGCATTTTGCTTTTCCGTATACTTCCCCTGCCTCTTGTCCCATTCATATTGCGATATAAACTCCCCACGGTACTCGAGGACAAAGGATCCCTTTTCAATTGGTGCTGAGGCAAATACACCACGTCCTGATGTACAAAGTTAAGAACTTAGTATCAAGTAATACAGTTCAAATTAGGTTAATGAATTGCAGATGATCAGACCCATTTAGCCTGCTTATCAATGTGTATGATTTAATATTTAGGGGAAAGATCCATTGCAGGGGTGCAAACTGGTAAGGACCCAAAAAGGTGACATCATTCAAAATAAATTTGGTCTGAAAACTATGAAATCACGAGGAGACGTATTTTATGTTGGGATTTAATGACAGATCTACAGCTAAAAACGGAAACGCCGAAACAATGGCGTTAAAGCGGGGCAAAAAGAGATGTGATCCCCGGTCAGGTTCCAGCAGTTATCACCACTAGACCTGCAGTGACTTGCACCGCTGAGTCTGCCTTTGACTCCTCGCTTTAGACCGCTTTATTGCAGACTTTGTATTTAAGGACATCAGCGTACACAAAAAATCCCAAATCACAACAGGCAGGGATTACGCACACACCCACTCATGTTGTGAACACTCTGTCGGTAGGCCTACTCGGCGGTGCATTTTCGCTGTTCTGTTAACTTGAATGGTGCCGTATTTGTTCTACGCGCTGATACGCATCATTCACATGTATTGTACATTTTTATCACCCAAATGCTTCTACATTCCGTTTATCGTTGGGGTTGTTATGATCAAATGTTAAAAACATTTTTTGAATTTAAATCACATTACCGGCTTTCACACATAGCGCGAACGGTCTGCCGACTGGCCAAGGAAATTACCACCAATATCACACATTCTAATAGAAGTTGGGAGGTGTATAGTTCATAAATCTTGAATATTTTTCCCCATCCCCCAACTTGCTTGCAAAAGAATCACACATAAACTTCTGAAATTGGATGTTAAAGCCGTATGTGTCTAATGCAGCGGTACGCAGTGATTTTTTCACTTGTGTAAGAATTGAATGTGTTTTCAAATGACATCCCAATATGGTATGACCCAATAAGTGTAGCGTGTGTGTATAACATACCTTTATAGTCATTGATCCATTTGACTTTATAACAAGGCTTGTCACTTCCAGAAATAATAAAATGAATAGCCTCAGCCTCAGGACTAAGTCTGGCTCTTCGTTTTGACATGCTTTTCAATTGCCCATGTGCTCCTCAACTAGAAACATCTACATTGGATGACAAAAAGTCAGCGAGACAAATACAGAAAAGACTAATACTTGATTTGAATCGAATAAGGATATATCAAATGGTATTAGTCTGCCTTTAGTCATATCGTGCTCATGTTCTTACTAATGCAGTATCCGGTTAGCTTATTAGGCTAACCGATCAGTGCAAACCTTATGCAACTGCAATCACAATAGCAATCTTTTCACAGTAAGCACAGTAAGCAATCTTAACACCTTCAAAGATAAATACTGTTATAAAAGTATAGTACTGTAAACTCTACAAATAACATTATCTGAACTGAACAACCAATATCATCACTTTGGCTTTAAATGGAAAAACATGATAGTGCTAAGTAACATTTGTGGTCAAGAACACTTAAATGTAAGAACAGCTTAGATAATAGCTATCTCTTTAGTTGTAAATGAAGAAAAATAAATGTATTACCTTCATTTCTCTTGCACTTCTTCCAGTTCTGAATTTTCCATGTGGCAAAAGTCCTTTTCATTCCTTTCAGCTAATTTGCTAACATTAGCTTATCTGGCTAATTGATGCTAAATTACGTTTTTATTTGAGGGATTTAGGAGGATTTTATGATAATAAATAAATAATATGCCATTTAGCAGACGCTTTTATCCAAAGCTTAGTTATAGTTGACTATGATGACATGTATTATGTGTATTCAAGTAAATCTATCTTGAATAGTTGGAAAGTGTGCTCAAACAAAATCAGGATATGTCACGTAACTAAAGTGTGTCACGTGACTAAAGTGTGTCACGTGACTAAAGTGTGTTTAAAGTGTGTTAATGTTCCCAAACTGACCACTAGGTGGCGTATTCACAGGTGAGCAAAAAGCGTAAACACACACACACACTTCAAATCATGAGATTGTGACATTTAAAGACTTTTCAGATTTTTGGTTTAGGGGCATTCTATGGTCGTCTAGAACACTGTAGTGAGCTCGGAAAAATGAGGACTCCAAAAATGTCCTCATATTTCCGAGCGTCCTGACATTGAAGGTGAGTTGTCATAAAATTGTCTTCATATGTCACCAAAACGAGTGCACACACACACACACACACACACACACACACACACACACACACCAACATGCACACACACACACACACACACACACCAAACATGCACACACACACACACACACACACACACAAACACACACCAACACACATACACACACACAGTATCAGAGTCCCTTCCGGGGCTAAGAGGAGGAGTTAAAATAGAACATGTTCCCAG